>CM062629.1:17789627-18036759 GCA_025617555.3 Puccinia polysora | reverse complement strand
GCAAGGTTTAATTGGTTTGGTAATAAAAGGTTTTCAATATGTATATAAAAGAGGGGCCACAATATCATAATACTGGGCGTCTTTACAGACAAAGCAACCTCTCTTTAAGGGGCCTCCTTAGGCATTTTAAGAACCTTGGAATGAAGATGGGTGCCTTAGAAAGGGCTTATTCCACTAATTGCCGGGAATAACAGCACAATGGCCTAGACAGGAAGGGAATCACTCACTCTGAGCACTTTATCACGAAAATCCTGCAATAATAGGAAGGGTTTCAGAGCAGATGGGGTGGATTGCCTGACTAAACTTCAGGTGTTTTTTGGTTTTAAGAAATAAATAATGATACTACAGACTTGGTCATAAATCACTTGCTTAGACTCTTCATATGCACTTGACTAACAATGAAACGGTGTCTGATTGATAATAATAATTCCTGGTAAACTGATGATGGAATAATGGATCCAAAGAGGTCTGTATAAATACCTTTTTGGGGTGATTTTGAGCTTCTCAGGGCGCGTAGAGAGAGTTCTGCTCATGGGCTGAGGCTGGAAAGCAAGTCAGAGCAATATTAGCACGTCCAATTGGTGCTGTTAATCAGCTGACCTTAGATCTTCTGGATTTCTGTACTATTTTAGCCACAGGATTTGTTAATCTATTATGGCATAAATTTGATCATTCTGAACTCATCCTTCATTTGTACTATTAGTATTGCTTTAAAGTGATCAGATGTGGACTTTTACTGATTTTCCATCATCTGCTTATCAAGTAGATACTTTTTAATAACTTTTATGAACACTTGTTGTAGTGGTTTGTGGTCTTCAAAGATCAGAGTCAATGATTTACGTGGTAATCCTTGATCTTTAATTTATTATTAAAAAATTTTCTAAACTTAATTTTTATTAGTTTTAATTAAGTTTTGTTTTTTTTAGATTATTACTAATGCATATGTGAACTTGTTACATATTCCAGGCAACCCTAATTTGTAGCTCTTTTGAGCGGTACCTGGTTGTCAGATTAGTCACAAACAATCCAGATGCGGGGATCAGTCAGTTCAGATGCGCGTGGGGTGGGATCCGCTGCGTGCGTGGCAGAATTAGCTGCGCGCAAGTCTCTAGTGCGCGGGGAAAATGCTACTATGAGTATGTAGGGGTATGTAATGATGCGGGGCTGCGCGCAGGAATTGTGACATAACACATTTCCGCATGTAACTCCTAAAATATACACAACACCTCAATTCCAAGTGAATTTTAGGTGTAAACCCTATATGTGACAACACGTGTGAAATTTTAAAATGGCAAAAAGGTGCCATACTGATGTGGCAATTTTTAGTACTTTTTGTTTTAATTATTTTAAAAATGTAAGGACTTGGATTTGAAGGGTGGGGTCCATGAGTAACCCTACCTAATTTTGGGTGAGGAATCCATTTCTCCAATAATATTTATGTATTTCTAAACCCTTCTTTTGTTAATTTAGATATTCTTATTTTTATAGTTTTGTGTTGCTATGACAGGTTGCTCTGTAGATAGTTGCAAGCTGACACATGTTTTCCTGTTCATCATGGAGGCAGAAGAGCTTTGCAATGTGGAAAAGATGGAAGGCTACGAAAACCTTGATTGGCCAAAACTGAAGGGGGACATGCTGGAAAGATGGGAGAAGCGCAAGCCTTGTTTCTGGGAAGGCCATTTGAAACAATCCACAGTGGAGGCAGCCATGCGCGGGGGGGTCTGGTTGCAAGCAGAATGGGATTACAAGGCAGGCGCTCCCGGCAGGGTCTGGTTGCAAGTGGAATTTGATTACGCATCAGGGTGTGCTCTGGCCCCACCACTGGTGACCATCCCTTGGGTTAGTATAATTGCAGAATTGGCAAGGGACCTCAAGATTTATTTGAAGGGTCTTCAGCTCCCTAGCGTGCCAGCATCCTGGGTGTGCACGCATTGTGACAACAACGGCTATTGGCGGTTGGGACGCAAGAAACAGCCAATGTATTCAAACGCAGGATTGGTTTCCCCAGTGGAGAAAGGATACATGTTGGGAAAGCGGGTCTTGGCAGAGTTGGATCAGCCCCTTGCCATGAAGCAAGCAAGGACAAGGGAATGAGAAGCTGATATTGTGCGCAATTTGGGAACCAATGGGTGGCAGGCATGTCTTGCGGAGAAGGGGATGGGATCCAATATTGTGTGCAGCCAGGGAACCAATAGGTGGCAGGCAAGTCTTTCAGAGAAGGGGATGGGAGGGGATATTGCGCGCAGCTTAGGAACCAATGAATGAAAGATGGTTCTTGTGGAGAGGAGGGTAGCGGTGGCAGGAGGAACGGACCAGGCGTTGAAGTATTGCAACCAGAGTTGGACTCCTTCCATAGCGGGGAGAATGCATGCGGAATGGAAGGACTTGGAGTGTGGGGAGTGCCGGATGGATGGGCCTATGGCAGGCCCATTGCCATCACGGCTAGCGGAGATTTTGGAATTGGTGCAATGGACATGTGCAGCAGGGCTTCAGGGGCCAAACAGGAAGGGATTGGGTGTCAATGGTATGGCTGGTGAGAAGGAGGTTGGGGTTGCAAGAGCTTTGAAAACAGAAGACGCGCCTGGAAGGAATTTTGCAAAGACGGCCTGTGGACACAACCCCTGTGAGATTGGATGAGGCCCTGCAAATCTTCCTCCTGGCGGAGTGGAAGGTTGCAAACCACTGGGACAGCAGCTAGGCGTGGGGGGAAAAAACAGAAGGGATAGTATTTCAGGCATGCAGGCATGGCACAATGTGGGGTCTGTATACGCAAGTACAATCCCCGCAACAAATGGGGGAATACAAAGCAGGATGAGGAGCAGAGCGCAGAAAAAGAAAAAAAAAACATTTTCTACTCTTTCCTTCTCTGGTCTTGGTTGGCTTCTATTTATTATCTGTTTTCTTCTCTAAGGATGGGTGTAATGGGTATGGGCGGGTATGGTTGAGGAAATGGTGGGAAGATCTCTGGGGAAAGAAATCAAGTTGCAGGGGGATTTGGTGTTGTTATATATTCTTGGATTGGGAACTGTGCCACGGTTGGCACTCTCATTGCTGCCCAGTCGGACATTGGAGACCCAAGAATGGAGCCGGACCAACCAGGTTGGCTGGCAGCTAGTTTGGGAGGATAGATCAGGGAAATCAAGGCTATAGGAGCAGGGTGGGAAATCACAGGGTGCGCCAGGCGGATACAGACAAAACAGGGGGCTCCAAGTAGAGTGCGGCGGAGGGCCACATCATGAGAAGGAAAAACCGGGTGTGTGTAACAGTAGGCGGGCTTGAGGGTGGTTGCGGCATGGGAAAGGCTATAGGAGCAGGAAGGGCGCGCGCAAGTGCAGGAAAACCCGTGGGGCTGGAAATCACGCAGCACGCCAGGCAGATATGGACAACACGGGGGGCTCTGAGTAGGGCGCAGTGGAGGGCCGTGTCATGAGGAGGACAAACCGGGTGTGTGTAACAGTAGGTGGGCTTGAGGGTGGTTGTGGTATGGGAAGGGGTTAGGTTTAGGCTAGGGTTCTGGTTTCTAGGTTTTCTTTTCTATCTGTTGTTGCGCTTGTACTTAGGATAGGGTTGAGAGGGTGGGTATAAAGTCTGCCCTCTCAACCCTAGCTTGTAGGAAACTCATTGACTCATATACATATACATGGATGGAAAGATATGGCAAAGGATACGGAAAGGAAAGGAAATTCATCTCTCTTATGGAAGGCCATTAAATTATAATTTTTACAGAATTTTGGTACTTCACTCTCCTGCCAGAAAATGGGATTTACATAAAAAATGAGACATTATTTTCAATTCTTTTTTTTGTTATTTTTCCATGAGATTTTCAAAATTATAAGTTTGAATTATTTTAGTGTGAATTGAAAATGTCCCAAAAGAATTATCTGCGTATTTTTTGTAGCTTTTTTTTCCAAATGATTCACAATTGAAAACACAAAAGTGGTGTTTTTTGCTCTAAATCAATGATTAAAAAAACAAAATATTAAAAATTGATAAGAAGAACAGACAAATGATTCAATCAAGATAAATTTTTACTACTTTATAATTTTCACTTCCAGGAAACAAAATCTTCAAACCAAGTTCCAATTTATCATGAATCAAATCTTCCCATTTTTGTGATTCCTTGCTAGCAAAAGCCTTCCAAAGGGGATCTCATTGGGGAGCTGTCCACAGTTCAGAATTATACTGGAAAGAAAATATGTGCTGAAAATCTTCCAAAATAATTAAAAATATTGTAGATGTTTGAGAATTGGAAGTGGGAGTTGAATTGAGGGGCAAGTAAGTTGATAGCATCAACTTAGATAAAAGTACCACTGGCCTTTTGTATGTATCTGCAAGCAGGAAAACATTGAAAGGGAGTTTCAACCCTTAACTTTGAGGGGCAGGCCCAGAAGTTTGGTTGAGATGTTTTCTTAATTTGTAAAAATTTTCATCCCAGACTTGAACCATGAATTTTTCATCCTTGAAGATAGAGTTGGATTCCATTTCCTTGATCATTTCCTGATGTATTGAGCTCCAATTTTCAGATTTAATGCCCAAATTAACTGCTACTGATCTAAACCCACATTTCTCATCACGCATCACATCTTGAATGTGTGAAATTTTTGGTATGGCTTTATTTGGGAAAATTAAATTTTTGTATTGATACTAAGAAAAAAAAGATGAGTATTATCTAAGAAAAAATGAAAAAAATCATACTGACTTTATCAATAGCAACCACTTCAATATTATCAGAAGATGAAAAATACAATGTTGTGAACTTCATCCCAAAAAAAACAAGGGGTTAATAAGTGAATCATAAAGCAAGATTAATTCAGAAATTTATTCACCTTTTCTGTTTCAGAGGCTGTGGCTGTGGGAGCAATGATTGGATTCCCTGGAAGCCTATAAGCATATTAATCTTCATCTTTTTGTTTTCTTCTCTTGATTCAATTTAAAGTACCAGGACTCAAATTCTGTGAAACAAACCTCTTATTGATGATGGTTCATGACCTATGAGTGACAAGCAAAGATATGAAAATCAATAGAAAGTCGAAAACAATTCTGATCCCCCCAACCAAAAAGAAAATTACTAAATTTCTTTATTATATCCAATTCTTCAAGATCTTTGAGTTTTTCTCCACTGAATTTCTGTTCTGTTATAAACTCATCCTGTTCTCAATACAATGTTAGCCTAATTAAAAAAAACCCTCTTCCTCTAATTCCTGTTTCTTTTTCCCTTGGCCTTTTCATGGTATTTCTTTAATTTCCTTTTCTGTCACACCTCGCAATGAGGGATTATTGTCTTCATCACTTTGACACCTTGGACTTCCATCTCCGGTCACGCACTTTTTGTTAGTTTGCATTTACTTCTAACTAAGCCATCATTACTGTACAGTTTGCAATTGGACTAGTCCCTACCCTGAATACACTATTACTTCTCAATCGTATTACCTTCAACTTCATTTGCTCCTTTCTCAATTCATCATACATTTGTACACTCAGATTCTATTGTCTTGCACTTACGCTGTAAGACTCCAGACGTTGCTAGGCCATGGCAGTTCTGTGGAGGGGAAAGGTGCTGATTAGGCTGCCCTCCTGAGTGTTACAAAAATATTTAAATGTAACCAAGATCAAAGTCCAGAACCTGGTAAACGGGGAACCAAATGTAAGAGGATAAAGATTATAGTAGTCGGTAGCTGGGAGACAACACTATCTGAGGCAAGATGATGTTGGGGAAAAGTTGAATAGAAGGATTCTAGAATTGTTCAGGGTTCAACCAGACAAGGCAATTGTGAGTGACAACACCCACAAGCTAATAGCTCTGGTCGTCAGCAGGAGCTTACAAAAGATCAACTCAATCCCAAATAAACTCCAGGTTCTCAATGAACCTGCCCAAATCTCCGCAATCAAGCGCTTGAAGGGTACCAGATAACTGTGGGTGGCTGTACAAGAGAAAGCTAATTGTTTGAAGAAGCTCTAGAAGCAAAAAAATAACCAATTCAAACAAGAATAACCCAACACTTCTCAAGGGACTCAAGAGTAGCGTGGCGGAATTCAACTTCAAAAGAGATGAAGGGAGTTTTAACACTCCAGGTTTTTTAAGCTTAATAAAACCTCTTCAGTCAAACGTGACTGGGTACAGAAAGATAATCAAAGGATGATCAGGACCAGTATGGTTGGATAAAAGGATCAGGAGTGGTGTAACACACTCAAGAATTCAATTAGTCAAATTCTTCTTCAACCAGCAAAGCTATTGGTAGGTGATAAGGATCAAGGATCAAGGGGTTTGAGTATGGAGGCTCAAGGATCAAGGGGCAATCATAGATATACCCAAATTTTTTGTCTCAGATAAAGGGGAATGAAGACCCCACAGATGATGTATTTCAAGAGGATACTGATGATCTTAGGATGTGGTGTATGTTAGGATACCATGTGCTGATCTGATCTGATGTACAATGTGCTGATTCTCCCCCAAAAGGCAGGGGAGAGCCCCTTCTTTTATGGGAAGGAGGACCTGTTATACTATGTACAAGGGATACTACAAATGGAGCGGAAAAAGAAAGAAAGAATTTTTTTTTTTGATTTTCAGATTTTTAGGTGATCAGAAAAATTTGATCACGCAGGCTGGTGGAAATCCAGCCTGCCTGACCAGGGTGGGATCCTTCTCATCCCTTCACCATCTTTTGCGTCCATTGGCGGAGGGGCGCGCAAAACAATACCGGAATCACCCACCCCTTCCCCAAAGGCCAAAGGAATGGGAAAGGAAAATGGATCAGACCACCTGTGGGTGTCCACGGGCGGTAGTCAACACTATCCACCCCCACCCCAAGATGGAAGGGGGTGGGAGAGTCCCAGGAAGGGTGACGGAATGGATGATGGATGAGGAAAATAGGATTGAGTTGAGGTTGATGGTTGATGAAGGCATCCAAACTGTTGGAGTGATGACTATTGTGAGAACTGGGACTAGTACTAGGATTAGGCGTGAGGTGATGATTGGCGGTTGTCTGTAGTTCTAACAGTCAACAAGATGATCTTGGGTTGATGAGGGAGGATGATGGGGTGTGATGATGATGGAGATGATGAGGTTGAGGATGAGCGACGCGTGGGGATGAGGTTGAGGATGAGCAACGCGCAACAATGAGGATGAGGATGAGCGACGCGCAACAATGAGGATGAGGATGAGAAATGCACGAGGATGAGGATGAGGATGAGCGACGGGAAATGATGAGGATGAGGATGAGCGATGTGCAACAATGAGGATGAGGATGAGGGACGCGCGGGGACATTATTTTTATATATATATATATATATATATTTTTTTTTTTTTTTACAATTTTTGAATTCTTTTCCCAAGGTGTCCCAAATGGTTCACCACAACGCCATGACCTTGGATATGATTGTAATGTTGCTCTATTTCCTATCCGGTTCCTGTCACTCATTTGCCTCATGGCCTTCAACTGTAGTTGGCTCCCCATCAGGTTGTATCTAGTCACTTTGGATTACCTTATAAAGGCTACCCCCTTGCCTGATGATTGTCTCCTCAGTTAGTTAATTTCATACGTTCTTGCATTTTGCTACAACCCAGTTATCACATCGGACTTGGGTTGAGTTTCCCTCCTTGGAACACACTCCATTCCTCTTGCCGTTTGCCAAGTGGCATCACTAAGTTCGCACTTTGCAACTGAGTCTCACTATTTGCACTTGCCCTCGCACTCAGCATTCCTCCGCGCTCACAGTCATCTAAGAATTTCCCTATAGTACGTGGGGTGTTCGTGTGACATTTTCCTCAGAGTCTGAAATTAGAGAAAACCAATTTCCAACCATATGCTGTTAAGATCAACTCAAAAGAAAGGGATAAAAAACCAAAAAAAGGAAAAAATAACCATTGAATTAACCACTTGGTGCTTCCTTTGTCTTCCTCTTCTCTTAGGTACTTCAACATATTCAAACCCAGATGGATCCCTCTTAGATGAATGCTGAGAAAATATTTTTATTTTATTGGGGGCTTCTTTGGGTATTCCACAAATTTTCCTTTATTCCTTTGATAGGGGTTCTTGAATGGGAGTCAGTTGTTTCTTCTCCTTTAACAGTTTCATCATTTATCCAAGGTAAAAATGTTGCTCTCCTGGGTGCAATTTAAGGAATTCCTCAAAGAGTTAATTCTGAAACTGTTTTATGTTGTTTGATTGGGAATTTGATTCATTATATGATTGAGAAGGTTGGCATGAACCCTTCTCAGCAAGCTATGAATAAATCCAAAATAAAAGGGAAAACTTCAGAAATCAATTTTAGAACTATTTTTTTCTCAAAGAAAAAAAAAACATAATGCAATAGGAGGTTTGACATTCCACTGGGAATGAAAATCATCAAGAAAAATTTTTTCATTCTTGAGATTGGCCTTCTTCACTTGGTGTACACAAGGAATTCCCATGAAAGAAGAATAATCAAAATCAGAACAGGTGGTTGATTTTTCTGCTGAAATGCAAAAGGAATGCACAATCTTGAGAGAATAGTGACTTATTCTTCCTGAAAGATGTTCAACACAATATGGGAGACCAATAAAGTCCTTGAAGTCTTGCTGAGAATTTTCAATTTCATTTTCATGTGGTTGAATTGAAACTGAATGATATATTTGGTGAAATAGATCAGAAAAGGAACCAGAAGAAGTTGTGATTAATTGTTTGACATAAGAGTGAAGCCCTTCTATACTACATGTCCTGGTATTTCCAAAATGCAGTTGCTTGTTTGCAGCATATGAAACAAATTTTCTTTTTAGAGGAAGCAAGTTTTCAACAGGGAAGTAGTCAGAAGTAGGGGGATTCCAGACTACAGTAAGTTTGGTAAAATTATCTTGATAAGAATTTTCAGATTTGGATTTGACCAGCATATTCCAGTGTTTTCTGAATAGCATCTATTCTTCTTCAGATTCAAAGTGTTTGCTACAATGTGTTTGAAATTTTTGAAGATACTCCAGACACAGATTAAATTATGAGATTTGGGAAATACAGTTTCAATCAAATGAATCAGGGCTTTCTCTTTGTCAGCCACAATGACTTTGGTTTCTTCATGTCCTAATAATTTATGAAGTTTATGGAGATCCAATTTATAGTCTTCCTTTCTTTCTTGGGAGAGGAAACAGAAACCAACAGAGAATGCTCTAGCACAATTGTTGAACCCAACAATGTGAAGAAGAGGCATGGAAATTTTTTTGGTTTTATAGTTACAGTCTATCATCAATACTGATGGAAAGAGTTTGATTAATTTTATAGAATCTGGATGAGAAATTAATAAATAACTAATATGACCATTTTCATTATTGATTTGATATGTAAAATAAGATCTTCTTAATTTTATTATTAAATCTTCTATGGGTGATTTACCTTCCAGTTTTTCTTTTTGAATTTTTGATCTTTTGTTATATATTTTAATAAGGGTTTTGTGAACAGGAGAATTTGAGGACTGCATTAAGGGATTAAAAATTTTCAGGGGAGGTAACCCAGCTTTGGTTAAGGAATTCACCATATTCTCTTGATCACCCTGAATCCTTCTATGAAATGGATGGGTGGATGGATCAGTTGATGGTGGATGATTGTGATCAGGGAATTGGATTTTTATTTCCCAAAGACCAGACCTTTTGTAAAAGCTTCCAGAGAATTTGAAAGGACAGTTTGTTTTTCTAGTTGATGAAAGTCTTGTCTTATCCAAATTGAGTTTATATTCCCCAGATTTGTCACATTGGTAAGTATATCTTTGCTCCTTAAGATTGGAGACTTTGGTGGAAATTGCATATCCATGGGATTTGGCCCACTCTTGAACAGCATCTACAAGTCCCCCCTTTGAATGATATGATAATTGAGGTGGAAGAGCCAAAGGGGTGGAATCATAGGGGTGATATAAATCAGTTCAAGCAGTAGAAAAAGAAGCAGGAGAGGCGGATAGTGGATCAGAAGAAGAAGCATAAGAGGCAGATGGTAAAAGTGCGTTGATGTGTTGTTCAGACATTTTTTGTTTGGAATTTTGATTTTGAGATGGTTTTTTTTATGCAGACTTGATTTTTTTGATTTTTGATTGAGTTATTGGATTCAAGGGGGTTGATTCAGTAGGAGTTGAGTGTTGAATTAGACTGGTTGAGTTATGTTGAGAAGTGATGTGTGATTGGTTGATTGGTGTTGGTTTGTGATGATTGGTGATGGTGGTGATTATTGGTGTGGTGTGGAGTGGACTCTGGATTTTGACAGGTGATGTTGTGGTTGAGCAGAGGATTGGAAGGCCCAAGAGGTGAGGAGGAGGCAGGAAATCATTCAAAATCATATTGAAAATCAGATCATTCATATAGAAGAGCCCAAAAATGCGGACCTACCTCCAAAAGGGGTTTAAACATGGTATTTTGAGGTTAGACATTTGAGGGCCAAAGCAAAGTCCAAAAAATATTAAAAAGATTATATTTTTGTTCCATCTGAAGTGCAGTTTAAAACTGTAAACTAAGTTTTTCCATAAAAAGAATCAAAATGGTATCAGAAATTGCTTCAAAACACACCCCAAAACAGACACTTCCCATTATTGTTGTAGATGAATCAATTTTTTTGGGGTGAATAATCGATCCTAAAAATCCAAAAATAATTTTTTTGGGCCCTTAAAATTGCCCACTAAAATACTTTGAACTGAAAATTTTGAAAATATCATGGAAAAATAACACAAAATAGAATTGAAAATAATGTCTTGTTTTTTATGTAAATCCCATTTTTTGACGGGAAAGTGAAGTACTAAAATTCTGGAAAAATTATAATTGAATGGCCTTGCATATTTGAATTTTTTTTCTCTTCAGATTTCTCAAAATAATCAAACCAAAAAGATTAAAAATATGAAAGGATTTGAGACGTGGAGTGTTTTTTTTTCAGTTTTTTGAGAGCAATTTTGAAGGCCTTAAAAATGGTCAAAATTCTTTGTATTTATTCTACAGGGGTTTGAGATGCCCTCCTATCCCCTATGATTTTATTTTGGACAACCCCAAACACCATGTTTTTTCCAGGCTTACAGTGTGTGTTGGGGACATTGGGGGAAATTGTGAGGACATCCAAGCCGCATGATTTCCAGGGTTGGGGGCTTGAAAAACCCAACAACCTTAAATTAATTTCAAATCTTTCAACAAATTTTCATGCAGTAAAAAAGTTTAAAAAAAGCACCAAAAAAACTTTTTTGGACAGCATATAATATTTCTGATGGGTTTTTCATAATTTTGGACCAAAAGTGAAAAAGCAGGAAAATAAAGAATCAAAAATTTGATCAGAGGAATTTCAATATGTGGAATTTTTTCAAAAAAGCTTTATAAAGTATAAAATTCATGATAAAAAATTTCAAATTCCTTTGAGAAGCATTTGATTCTTCTGGTGGAATGGGATGAATGTTTGTTCAAACATAAAACAAAATTAAAAACAGAATATTAATAAACCTATTTCACAAGAGAATTTTCAATTTGTGGATATATTAGGGTGTATCATAGTTAGCAAAACTGCCATTAGAAACCCACCATTTGTTTTTACCAAACCCGCCATTAAAAATGGCGGGTTTATGAAATACACATACCCCCTGATGGTGTATTTCAAAAGGGCAGGTTTCATTAAAATACCTGATTTCAAACATCAAACCCACCATTTATGAACCATCATCCATCCAACATCTATCCCATGCAAAACACCCATCCACACCTCCATCTCAGCAAATCTATACCAATACCATCTCCATTGCATCATACACATCTCATCTCCATTTCTTCACATCTCCATTTCTTCAGATCTCAATCACTTCACATCTCCATCAAATTGCACACATCCCATCATCATCACATCACATCACCATCTTCCTAAAAATGTCCAATCAAACTGCCTGGAAACAAGTTGAAAACGCAAAAAAGCTGGCTGAACTTTTTTCTTTATTTGACTCTGATTCAGAATCCAATTTGGAATCCACTTGGTTAGCTTTGAATTCTCTATTTGAAAAGCAAAACATTGTTCCAAGAAGACAGACTCTCCACAACCCTATGTATGAAAGTCAAAATATTCATCTCCTCCCCAATATAAGCTTTCAGTAACTGTTCTAAAATTTATTGCCTTCATTCATAAAACTTTTGGAGATGATTGAAGACCACCACATCTTCCAGAAAAATATTTGGAATCCTCAATGTGATCCCAATATCCAACTGGCCATTGCTCTTTGTAGATTGGGATCCAATGGAAATGGAGCAGCAATGCATCAACTAGAAAATCTATTCTGAGTCTTTTATGGAACCATTGACTTAAGCACCAATAGAGTCATGATTGCTATCCTATCTTTCAGTTTCTCAGTTCTTTGTTGGCCCACCAAAGTAGACAGCAGGAGATATATCAAGTAATGTAGACTGAAGGCATTCCAAGTTGCATTGGTATTGTTGATTGAGCAACTATCCCCTTGAGTCAAAAACCCAAGCTAAATGGAAACCACTATTTTGATTGGAAAAAAGGAAATCAATTCATTTGTTTTCCAAAGCCTTTGATAACACCTTTGATAAAAAACTGACCAAATATTTTTCATCTCCTTGTTTAATACTCTGTACCACTACAAATTGTTTATGATAACAACAAGAAGTTCATATCCCTCCATGCTGGCCTTCCTGGTTCTTGTCACAATTCATATGTTTTCAATTGGATGTGGATTGCCCAAAAACCAGATAACTACTTTTACCAAGATTGATACCTTCTGGACAATTCAGCTCCAGCCAGCGCAAAATATGTGGTTCCAGCATATCACAAGTTTTCATAAAATGATCAAGCCAACACTGATTTCAACTATCATCTTTCCCAATCACATGTTTGGATTGAACATGCAATAGGTGTGCTGAAAGGAACATGGGACAGCTTATGGGAGATGCAAAACCAGCTTCAAAATCCCAAAGAAATAAAGATTCTCATCAACTGGATTATCAGTTTTGTAATTCTTCACAACCTTCTTGCCAAGATCAAAGATGAATTGGATAAAATATTTCAAGAAGATACTCCCAATCCTCCTCAAGTCATCCTGGCCTCATCTTGTACCTCATCTTCTGCCATGAGAGAGTGGATTCTACCCCTCACACTTGCTCACTTTGATGAGTAGCATTTTAGCATTTGGTTGTTAGATAGGTGAATATCACATCACTAAATTTTTTTGGTTTTGGTTGTTCAACCAAGAATCCTAGGCTGACTTGCTTTTTTTTTCTTTTTCTTTTCTTTTCTTTTCTTTTTTTTTGGTGGAATTATAAAAAAAAGAACCAAAAAATCCAAACCACCCACCTCACCCCACCAAACCACCTGTCCACTCCTCCCTCCTCTACACCAAACCACCTCAACCACCACCAGTCCACTCCTCCCTCTTCCTCACCAAACCGCCTCACCCAACACCTCCAACTTCAAGTTCCACCCGCCCTCCTCCTTCTCCTCCTCCTGCTTCTGCTCCCCATCCATCAAAAAATCAACCTGGCAAGTCCCCCCCTTCTCATCCTCCATTTGAATTTGGAACTGATGGATCAATTCATTCATTGTTTTCAGGTAAACCCCCAGCTCTACAATCAAACTCATTCCATTTCCACCTAGGTATGTCCTGTTTCCCCTCCTCCTATCCTCCTTGTTTCCTTCATCGCCCTCCTCCTTTTCAATAAATTGGCAAGAAAAAATTTCTTTGCTTGAGGTTTGATTGATCAATCAAGAAGCAGACAAAAAAATTTCTTTTGTGGTTCAATCAAACCATGAAAAAGCATTTGTTTGTTTTCCAATAAATTAATTGATAAAACCGCCAGAAAATGAATGTTTGCTTTCCAATCAATCAATAAATTGATGGATTGATCCATTTCTGTGGCCTCCCCCCCCTCCTCCTCAAATGGACCAATCTCAAATTGACATCCTCCTCTCTTTAGTACCCCCCCATACTTTTAGCAAGTTGGATCAATTGATTGATTGAACAATGCTTGGCCCCACCCATCAACACCCTTTCTTGGATCAATCAATTGATCAAACAATCATTGGCCCCAACCACCACCCCACCTCCTTGTCCTTGCTTGATCCCCAAGGGAAGCCCCTCTCCTCCTCTTCATTGATTGATGCCCAAAAAAATTAAAAAATCTGACCCACTGTTTTTTTCTTTTTTTTTTTTTGGTTATCATCATTGAAAAGTATTTATTTTTCTATGTTTTTTGTTCTTCTAAAATGATTGAAACATTGCTGATGATTGTTTTGTCTTTTTTTTTTATTATTATTTTTTTTGGATTCCATGCAATGCAATGCCACTTTTGACCCCTTTTTATTTTGATCCCCGCCCTTTTTCTGCATTTCCCATGCTTCCCTCACCTTCCTCAAAATGTTATACAACCAATCCAATCCTGTCTTGATCCTCACCTAAAGTGAAGTCGTTTCTTGGGAGGAAAAAAGATAGAATGAGATGTGTTAAAAAACATAAAGAGAGTTGGAAAGCAGAGGGCTCTTTGGAAAAAGAGGGCTCAAATGAGATAATCTGAAATCTCTTTTGAAGTGGCTGAAGAGGGGTTTAATGAAAAGATTCTATAGTCTAGAGAAAAAATTCATCCTTTGTATTTTTACCCTGCTATTGCTTCCAAAGAGAAAAAGGAAAATGAAAAAACCTCCCCTCAAGAGTTTGAACAGGCCAAAATAAAGATCAAGCAATTCTATTTCTTCACTTCTGGAAAAGTGGCAGTTCTTGACCAATACAATTGTAACTCTCTGGTTGCAAAAATGAAATTTTTCCCTTTGAATGAGCCCTCTGAGCAAGATGAGAAGGAAATCATCTTTGTGACTATTCTCCTTCACCAATAAAAAGATTTTTCAACACTGTTGGCCCCTCAAGATATTGGAGTGGAAAAATGTGGGCGATTGGATGGCAAAAATTGATGCAACCCTCTGATTTATTTGGAAAATATTTGAACAAATCTTCCATTAAAACTTCCCCTCAAGATTATAATTTGATCAACCTTAGGTTGGAAAAAGCATCTCAAATCATAGGCCAAATGTTTTGAAAATTAGCTAGAATGGCACATGATTCCAACCGTGAGACAATGATGGAAAACAACATCCCCTCTTTCTCTTCATTTGAATTTGGATCCCAGCTCAATCATTTTGACTGTGCCCCCCATATCACCTTCAATTAAAATCCTTTCTACAATTCTCCCCACATTTATAAAGGTCAATTCTCTTCCTATTCCTTTCTACTAGCAGTTCCAACCAAAAAAATAAAATGGCCAAATTATTGACAACAACAACAGATATCAAGTATCTGATTGCCATTTTTTTTCCTGACTTGGTTTTTGGAATTAACTTCAAACAAAAAGTTATTTTAAAAATTTTTTGGGCACCAAACAAGTACAAGCACTGTAATTCTGCTGCTGTGCAGACTGCCACCCATACACAAATGTAAATTTCAATGCAAATCATCAAAACCACCCAAAGCACTTGCAAGGACTTGAAAAGTGGACAAATATATTCTAGAATATAAAATTTAAATAAATATAAAAAAAATTTTTATTGGTGGTTTTAAAAATAGGCTAAACAATTTTTTTATTTGAAAATAATTTTTTTTTTTTTTCAATTTTTCATCAAAGTCAATGTTTTACAAACCAAGCAAATGATTAATTTGCTTTATTTTTTCCACAGCTCAACCGCTACCACTACACACCATGGCTATTGTTAGCCTACTTTTTTCCATTGCAAGTCATTCCATCTTCTTTTTCAGTCTTTCTTCCTGTTGATCCTTATCCTTTTCCTCATTCTGAAACTCCTGCTCTTCCTTTTTCAACTTCCACTCAGAATCCAATTTCTGTTTATGAGCAAAACTCTTTGATTTATGATTTGAAAATCAATAGCCAGTTGAATATCCCAATTCTCCTTATAAAATTGAATTTTTTCAGATTCAATTTTCCATTTCACTATTTTTTGGAGGGGAATAGGAATGAGCTTGATTTTTTAAGCAAGGAGAATCAAATGCACTTACTTTAATATTGCTTTTTCCATTATCTCCTCAAAGCCAGTAAAATTTGAAGTATTTATCCTCTTTTGATAGATATTGGGGTTTATGTTGATGGAATTGGTTGCCTTTTGCTTTCCCTTTGCAGAGGAGGTTTGTGTGGAAACTTTGCCCCTATAATTTGAAAGTGATGTGGGAGGCCCCATTGGCTTGAGTGTTTGGAAATTCAGAAATGGACCTTGCTTTTTCCTTAAAATCTAAATCAGTCAGGATTAACTGGAAAAAAAAATAAAAGAACTTGCTTCTTTACTTTAACAGATGTTGATTATAACGGATTTAGTGGAATAACTTTCTCCTCATTAGCCAGGTTGTTAATTTTGTCCACCCCAGCAAGAGAGTCATCCAAAGAAAGAAGTGAGGGGTCCAAGGAAGGGTTTGAATTGTTGATCAATTCTGATTTAGACTTTATTGGAGCTGGTTTTGTTGGAATATCCTCTTCCACATTGAATTGGGGCCACTCATAGGTTTTGTTGGGATCATCACTGCTAGGCTGAGCATCCACAAGCAAGTCCTTGGCATTTACTGAATCTTATTGTGGGGCATCAAACGCAGCTAAGGGGGTGATGTTGGCCTTCTTTCCAAATATTTCATCCATTTGAACATAAAAAGGACAAATGGAGTCCAAATTATCACCCACTGAGTTGATTCCGTTGGCTTTATTGGAGTTGGTGATACCAAAGCCAGTGGAGATTGACTTTCAGTGGGCTTTTTTGTACTTGGCTTGATAGTTCTTGAATTGCTCCTGCATCTGTTTGGATCAAAGATCAAACCTACCTTTGTTTTTATTCTTTAGTCCATTGGCTTTCAGGAGATAAAAATTAACCTCAGAGGATGGAGGTCAGCCAACTTGTGTTTCATTGTTTGATCCAAAGCAAGCATCATAGCCGGAGGGAATTTTGAGCCAATTTACCAGTATGATGTGATCAGCTCTCTTGAGCTGACTTGAGCCTTTGGAAGCTGATGGGGGAGAATTTTTGGATGTTGAGTTCCTGGGGGATTTTTGCTTTGGTCCATTGGATTGTTTAGTGAACTTGGGGGGGAAGTTTGCTGAGGGGCAATTAAAAAAGAGTAAGAGGGATGAAGGGATGAAGCAATGAAGCAATGAAGTAATGGAGGGGTGTGATGAAATAAGGGAAGAATCTATTAAGCAATGAAGCAATCAAGAAATGAATCAATGAGATTTTCAAGGATTTAACGAAAGTGGGGATGAAGTGATGAAGCAATGATGTGATGAGGAGATGGATGTGATGAAAGAAATGATGGAATGAGAGTGAAGAATCAATGAGTGCTTGTAGAGTAATTAAGCAATGAGAGCCTTAAAGTGGTGAGAGTGATTAAGTGATGAGTATATGAGAGTGATGAAGCAAAGAGGATAGGAAGAGATGAGAGTGATGAAGTGATGAAGTGATGAGAGTGATGAAGTGATGAGAGTGATGAAGTGATGAGAGTGATGAATCCAATTTTTTGGATGAGGTTGCAGGTAGAATTTTTCCAATGAGGTCAGAGGTTGAAACCAGGGGTGATGATGTGGAATGATGCGTGGTTGAGGCAGTGAAAGCCTTTAAATACTTTATTTGAAAAAAAAAACCATCTATTTTCAGGTAACTCTGACACTTCAGATGTGAAATAAGGTTTTTTTTACTTTTAAGGGCAGGTTTGAATGGCAGATTTTTGTTGAAACCTACCATTAAAAAATGGCGGGTTTGCTTAACTCTGATACACTCTATTAAAGAGAAATAAATTTCTTTCAATAGAATTATTATTCCTTGTGGAATTTAAATAATGCATTTTTTTCACGCCCCCAATCTTCATTTTTCCATGGTTTCAACATCCCCACAACATCCTCCATCTGCGCAGTTTTCCTTGAATTTTTGTGGTTTTTTGATGTTTCAAAAGTGCATAAATAAATAATATTTCATAAAAAAACATCTAAAACCTCTCCAATAATTTTAGGAGAGTTTTTGGAGCATTTAAAGGCCTTCAAAATTAGAATCAAAAAATTGAAAAAAAAGTTGTGTCACAAATCTTTTGAATTTTTTTAATTTTTTTTTCTAATCATTTTGTAAAATCTGAAGATACAGGAAGTTTTCATATGTAACAGGAAACTCAAATAAGATATTTTTAATTTTTAGTAGTTCATTTCCCCACCAAAAAATGGGATTAACATAACAAAAAGAAATTCTTTTCCACTTTTTTTCCACTTTTCTTTCTGTAGAATTTTCCAAATTCTGAGTTTGCAGTATTTGGGTGGACATTAAAAAGTTTAAAAAAATTTATTTGGGGATATTTAGGACCAATTTTTTACCTCCATATAGCTGATGCATCTACAACAATGATAAAAAATGTCTGGTTTGGGGTGTGGTTTGGAGCTGTTTCTGGTACTATTTTGATTCTTTTTATGAAAAATCTGAGCCTATAGTTTTGAAACTCAATTAAAATTACAGAAAAGTTTAATTTTCTCATATTTTCTTCATCTTTTTCTATTTCTAACATTTCTAACTTCAAATCACCATGTTGAGACCCCTTTTTGGGGTTGGTCTGTATTTTTGGGCTTTTCTGAATGAATAATAAGATATTGAATATCATTTTGAATAATTTACTACCTTCTCCTCAGCTATTGGCGCTTTCAAATCTTTGCCAGCCATAAAATAACCTCTCAACATCCACAATCCCCTCAACACCACACCAATCACACCAATCCCAATCATCACCAATCATCACAACTCAAAACAAATCAACCAATCACACCAATACCATTCATCAAAATTCACAACCAATCAAACAATCACACATCAACAATCACCACAACTCAAACAATTCAAATAAGCACTTTAAACTTAAAAAATCAAAAAAATCAATCTAACATAAAAAAAATAACTCCTAAACAACACTTTCTCAACTTTCTTTGACTTTTTTTCTTCTAATCATCAAGAAATCAATCCAAAATAAAAAAATCTTTTACCTCCAATCTCAAGTATCTTAACTCTTATCTTATCCCAAATTATCAATCTTTCATATTTATATACTCTATCTAAAACTCCAAAGTCTTCATAAAAAACCATCTCAAAATAAAAATCAATAAAAAAGGTTCAGCTACACATAAACCCAATTTTACTATCTGCCTATGCTGCTTCTTCTTCTGATAAATGATCTGCCTCTTCTGCTTCTTCTACTGATTTAAATCATGCCCATGATTCCACACCTTTGGAATCTACACCTGAATTATCATATCATTCAAAGGAGGAACTTGTGGGTGCTGTTAAAGGGTGGGTTAAGTCCAATAGATATGCTCTTTCCACCAAATTCTCCAATTCTAAAAAGCAAAGATACTTTTACCAATTTGAAAAATGTGGAGAATAAATAACCAATTTTTATAAAAAAAGAATTTCAACAACTAGAAAAACAAACTTTCCTTTCAAATCATCTGGAACCTTTTAAAATTGGACTGGTCTTTGGCAAGTCAAAATCCAATGGCCTTATGAAAATCATCCTCAATCAACCAATGCATCCACCCATTCAATTTTTAGAAGAATTTTGGGGCCCAAGAGGATGTGGTCCAATCTTTAACCAAAGCTCCTTGTCCTCCTCTCAAAATCCTCAATTACTTAATGCAATCATCTGCTTCTAACATTCAAAAAAACCTTGGTAACATCTATAACAAAAATTAAAAATTACAAAAGAAAAACTGGATGTAAATTAAACCATAGAAGATTTAATCATGGAATTAACAAACTCTTTTTTTAAATATTAAATTAATAATAAAAATGGATGTAATGGTTTGTTATAAATTTCTCACCCAGATTTTATGAAATTAATAAAAATATTTCTATCAGCATGAATATTTGATTACAACTATCAAAACAAAACCAAAAAATATTGCATTACTCTTCTTCAAATTGTTGGGATCAAACATTTTACAAGAAATTTCTCTGTTGGTTTCTATTTCCTCTGCCAAGAAAAAAAGGAAGATTATAAATGGTCTCTTATCAAATTTATAAAATATCAGAACATGAAGAACCCAAAGTCATTGTAACTGACAAGGCTCAAGACCTGATTCATTCAATTGAAACTGTTTTTGCAAACTATCATCATCTCCTTTGTCTCTGGCATATTTTCAGGATAATTTGAACACACCGTAGAAAAACATTCAAATTATAAGGTCAATGGATGATCTTCAGAAAACGCTGGAACATTATGGGGAAATACAAATCTGAAGGAACATAAAAAGAAAATTTGAAAAAACTCACCCCAGTAAGTAATCCTTCCACTTCTGAATATCTTGTAAAAAACCAGATTCCTCTGACAAGGAAATTTGTTTCATATGCTGCACAAATACTGTACATCCAGAATAGAAGGCCTCAAATCTTATTTTAAAAGATTTATAACTAATCCTTCTGGTTACTTTTCTAATTTAGTTCATAAAATTTACCATTCTATTTTGATTCAACTCCATGGAAAATGCATTCTAAGCTCCCAACAATAATTCAAGAACCTTATTGGTCTTCCATATTGTTTTGAATAGCTATCTGGAAAAATCAGCCACTATTCCCTCAAGATTTTGCTTTCCTTTCACATGTCAGAATAAAAATAAATCACCTGTTCTGATTTTTATTATTCTTCTTTCATGGAAATTCCTTGTGTATAGGGGGGGGGATTAAGTCTTCCCACTGATTGGCCAAAATCAGCAGTATGATTTTTAGACATATTATCAAGGCCAAATATTACAGTCCAATAAAATCATAAATTAATTTTAAATTTCATGATAGTTTATTTTAGCATCTTTTCTTTGAGTTGAAAATTGATTGATGAGTCATATAATCCAAATTACACTTTTTGAAAAATCATACAAGAAGGTATAAAATATCCCAAAATAGATGTTTCAGAGAAAGAAAAAATGAAACCATTCTTTTGCAGTTAGTTTTATTCTTATCATATCTAATTCTAGGGAAGAATCAGAATAGCACTATATATAAAAAAAATGAAATTCAACTTTTCCATTCATGGGAAAAGCAAGTTAGATTAATATGATTTTTTTGTGGATTTAATGATAATTTGATTAAATAATCAAGATGGTTATTTGGGACTAACAAAAGTAGAGCAGAAAATATTTCTGATGCTATTTTATTCCTGAAGTATGATTTAATTTGAACTATTCCCTTTTTTTAGAGCTTACAGAATTTTGCGATTTTTTTTTTTATATTTTTGGTTTTGTGGAGGGGCTCATCCCATTTCTTGAAAACTATTAAAAAATTTTCAAACAAAATAAAACAACTTAGTGAATAAATCATCATGATCCAATTAATGATTTGAAATCTTCAAAATAAAATGAAATATCAAATTTTGAAAATGACTGATTGAAAAATCTGTAAAAATTCTGAGCATAATTTTATTTTTATTTTCCAGGCAGAGGCTCATCTATATCTACAAAAAAAGGGTAATAACTTTCTCAGATCTATGTTGATTGAAAACTGTTTGATTTTAATTGAACTCATTCATTTTCATATTATTTTTCAAAAACAATAAGATTTCCTGGTTTCTTTCTTTCACACATCAGTTCCAAGAACTTCTTCCCCCCTTTACACAAATTGAAGAATGAAAACCTCAAAAAGGAACAATTTTTGCTTCAAAACTTCAATTCCCAGTTGCATTTCAAACCCCCTATTTCAGTTTTTTTTTTGAAGAAAATAAAATTCCAACATTGATGTGTGAATTCATTTTGTTTCATTTTGAAATTAATCATAGCTTTCTGAGAACCAATTATTCCAAAAATCTCAATCATACAAAGAATCACCTTCCCAATAAAACAATTTAAATTGGTTTCAGAATGAACTCTTTGAAGAATTACTTGAATTGTGCCCAGATTTTGGATCATTTTATTTTCCTTCTGAATTAATTTTTTTTGGTGATTAAATATCTAACTAATTTAAATGAACAATTAAAGAGCTTTATAATTTTTTTTGGATTTTTTGGATGCATTATTGGCCTCCAAAAATTGGATCCAACATAAAAATGCTTCAAAATAACACATACTTCTCAATGTTTTGTTTTTCAAATCTGGAAACAAAATTTTTGCTTCATTCTTTTTATAGAAATTGATAATTTAATCCAAAGATTCAACTAGAAACTATATTGACTTCTTTTCACATCTTTTATATATCAAAATGAAAAAACTCAAAAGAAAAGGGGTGTTCCAAATTGTCCATTCTACTTTTTTCACATTTACATATAAAGTAAAAATATTGTTGCAAATATTAAATTTTATTCAACCCTGATTGATTTTACCTTTCTTTTGGGTTTTAATGGGGGAAAAAATCTCATTACCAAGCTTTTACTTTTTCTGAATAATTTTTTTGACAATATTTTTAATTCTTTTTCACAAAGCTTTTCAAAAAATGGATCTTTTTGGGGTCTTGCAAAGGATCAGACTTGAACATGAATGAGACTATATGTTTTAAATCTTCTAAAGCAATGAAGAAAATAGGAGAATATTTTTAATTTGGAGTGGGAGGGGAATTAAGAGGAAGATAAGTGCAAGGCATTAAAGAACAAAACAGAACCGCTGGAGACTTACATTTTACAGCCAGAAAGAAACAAGGGAATGGAAATTTTGTCCAAATATTTATGGGAGCTGGGCCAGAAAGATGATCCAGTTGCCTTCCTTTGCCTTAGAAAGTTTCACCCCAGATTTAATGCATTAATGTGGGGTTCTTCAAAATTGCGTTTGAATGCAGCTCTTTCACCATTTCTTTCCCTAATTCAATCAATTATTGGGAGTTCCTCCCCAATAAAATGGCTGCTGCTATAGATCCACAGTTTCTTCCATTTATTATGTCTTGAAAATATGATATATCTGCAATTTCATTTTTGGGGGAAATAAATTCTTTTTATTGGAACTAAAAGCAAAAATCAGAATTATTTATAAAAGAAAATATGGTCTAAAGATACCACTTGCTTGTTTAATTGAGGATTGGGAAAAAATTTTACAAGAAGAATACTAATTTGCAGGAAAACTTGAAAGAAAATTCAAAAAAAATCCAAAAAGTTAAAAAATAAAAAATTATCCAATTTACTCATTTTCTCACTTATTTTCCATTATTTTTGTGCTCATAAATTCCATCCAAGAAGATGATAAGGCGCATCATAATCTTCATTTTTTCGCCTTTTTCTCTTGATTCTTGCGCTACATTTTATTGAAGAGAAGCAACCCACTTATTTGCAATGGTTCCAGACCTCTGAGAAAATAATGAAAAATAATATCAAAAAAATCAACAAAAATAGAAGAAAATTTCACTTTCTTAATAATATCCAAATTTTTCAGCTCTTCCAATTTTAAATCTTCCTCTGAATTTAAATCTGGTGGGTATTCATCTTCTGAATATTCCTCTTCAGTCAGAGAATCATCCTATATCAAAAAGTGATAAGGAATAATTAAAACAATAATTCCATATTTACAAAAAAAATTATATATAAAAATTAACCCCTTCCTCTGTTTAATCCTTCTTCTTTTCCTTAAAATTTTCATTTTGAGGCTTCTCCTCTCTTAAAACCTGAATAAATAAATAAAAAAATATTAATCATGGAAGTTGATAATTTCTTCAAAAAAATGTTACTTACCCTTGAATTTGCTTTGAATTTCTTATTTGGGATTCCTCTCCCCTTTGTTTCTTCTAAATATTCAAAAATAGATGGATCTCTTTTGACTGAGGACTGAGAGATCTTCTTTATATTATTGGCTTCTCCTTCGGGTCTTCCTCTTACTCTAGATCTTTGAGTTTAATCAGTCTCTTGAATCAGAACCAGTTGATATTTTCAACTGTATAGCTTGCTGGTTTCACCCAGATAAGATTGATGTTCTACAGGTGGAAAATTGTGAAATTCTTCAGAAGTTTCAGTGATGAATGATTTTTGATTACTGGTTTTTGATCAAACATGGATGGTTGATTATTTTTTTTTTGAATTAGTGTTCAGAGTTAAATCGAGAAAGCAAAATTTAAATTTATCAGGAAATGAATCATTTGGGCTTGAATAAAAATAAAAAACTTAATGAAAAGCAAGCTTTGATGTGCAATTGAGGATAAGAAAATTCAATTTGGGAGCGCCCCCATTTCTTATAGCTATTCTCACTTTGTGAATACATGGTATACCCATGTAAGAAAAATGGTCTCAGTTGGTGCAAGTGGTGTAAGATTCAGGAATTTGATGAAATGAATGAATTATTTTGAGGGAAAAGTGGCCAATTTTTCTAGAGAGATGATCCAGACTGTAAGGCAAACCAATGAGATGCTTCAAATCTTGTTGAGAGGCTTCAATACCTCTCTCACAGATTTTGATGGTGATGGAATTGTAAATTTTCTGGACTAAATTAGAAAAAGGGCAAATAGATAAATTAATGAAAGTTTTAATTTAAGAATGATGGATTTTAGTTCTTGGAGTACTTGTATTTCCAAAGTAAAATTTTTGGTTATTAAAATAGGAGACAATTTTTTTTTGTTTAGTAGCCAGTTCTCAAGCAGATAGTTTGATTTAAAGGGATTCAGACAATAGAAATTTTGGTTAAGTTTTCATGATATATTTATTCAGATTAGGAATGGAAAAAATTCCATTGTTTCTTGAAAGGTTACATTCATCCTCATATTTGAAGTGCCTTCTGAAAGAGGTTTGAATATTTTGAAAATATTCCAGAGACAAAGAATATGATGAAAAGAGGGAAAAAGTTTAAAATGAAACTGATTACTTCCTACTATTTTTCTTTCGCAATAATGATGGTTTATGGATTTTATTAAATTTCCTGGATTTAATCTCAGAGATGTGAAAAAAGGGAGGGAAAATTGTTTATTATTTTCTCCTTAATCATTTTGAAAGTTCAATTCTTCCCTACAAGTAATTAAAAAAGGGTTGTGATAAATTAAAAGCCCTACACAACCTGTACACAACGCAAAATAGTTTGTGTGTCATGTTTCACAATCCATTTGATTTGTGTATTGCTCCCCACAACTCACAAAGTTGTCAATGGCAGTTCACAACTCACATGGGTTGGGAGCCAGGCCACAAAAACCAATTTTGAGTCATCTCATGCTGTTCACAACTCATTCACAACTCCAGGGTGTTGCAAAAAAAAATCAAAATCAATTCAAAAATAAAAATAAATTAAAAATCATAAATAGGGTGTATCAAAGTTAAGCAAACCCGCCAATTTTTGATGACGGTTTTCAAGCCAAATCCACCATTTCAAACCCGCCATGAAAAATTATAAAAACCCACTTATTTCCCATCATAAGTGTAAACTTTACCTGAAAATTAAACCAAAAAACATAAAAAAACCAAAAAAATCAAAAAAATTTAAAAACAATTTAAAAAAAAAATTTGAAAAAAATAAAAAGAATTATGAAAGAATCTGAAAAAAATTTAATGTTAATTTCACGGCTCCACCCGTATGGGAGCCTTTTAGGGCCCCACAAAGCCTGTAAGAGTCACTTAGGGACCCACACTACCTGTGGAAGTTGTGTAGGGTCCCAAAAAAGCTCTGGGAGTTGTGTAGGGCCCCTCAACGCGTGGGGGCCCATACACTGCTCCATATAACTTATAACTTTTTAATGTTGATTATTTATTATTTGAAAATTATTATCTAATATTTATTCTTTATTATTTATTATTTATTATTTATAATTTATTATTTATTACTTATTTATTATTTATTATTTATTATTTATTATTTATTATTTATTATTTATTATTTATTATTTATTATTTATTATTTATTATTTATTATTTATTATTTATTATTTATTATTTATTATTTATTATTTATTATTTATTATTTATTATTTATTATTTATTATTTATTATTTATTATTTATTATTTATTATTTATTATTTATTATTTATTATTTATTATTTATTATTTATTATTTATTATTTATTATTTATTATTTATTATTTATTATTTATTATTTATTATTTATTATTTATCATTTATTATTTATTATTTTTTATTTATTATTTATTATTTATTATTTATTATTTATTATTTATTATTTATTATTTATTATTTATTATTTATTATTTATTATTTATTATTTATTATTTATTATTTATTATTTATTATTTATTATTTATTATTTATTATTTATTATTTATTATTTATTATTTATTATTTATTATTTATTATTTATTATTTATTATTTATTATTTATTATTTATTATTTATTATTTATTATTTATTATTTATTATTTATTATTTATTATTTATTATTTATTATTTATTATTTATTATTTATTATTTATTATTTATTATTTATTATTTATTATTTATTATTTATTATTTATTATTTATTATTTATTATTTATTATTTATTATTTATTATTTATTATTTATTATTTATTATTTATTATTTATTATTTATTATTTATTATTTATTATTTATTATTTATTTTTATTATTTATCATTTATCATTTATCATTTATTATTTATTATTTATTATTTATTATTTATTATTTATTATTTATTATTAATTATTTATTATTTATTATTTATTATTTATTATTTATTATTTATTATTTATTATTTATTATTTATTATTTATTATTTATTATTTATTATTTATTATTTATTATTTATTATTTATTATTTATTATTTATTATTTATTATTTATTATTTATTATTTATTATTTATTATTTATTATTTATTATTTATTATTTATTATTTATTATTTATTATTTATTATTTATTATTTATTATTTATTATTTATTATTTATTATTTATTATTTATTATTTATTATTTATTATTTATTATTTATTATTTATTATTTATTATTTATTATTTATTATTTATTATTTATTATTTATTATTTATTATTTATTATTTATTATTTATTATTTATTATTTATTATTTATTATTTATTATTTATCATTTATTATTTATTATTTATCATTTATCATGTATCATTTATTATTTATTATTTATTATTTATTATTTATTATTTATTATTTATTATTTATTATTTATTATTTATTATTTATTATTTATTATTTATTATTTATTATTTATTATTTATTATTTATTATTTATTATTTATTATTTATTATTTATTATTTATTATTTATTATTTATGATTTATTATTTATGATTTATTATTTATGATTTATTATTTATTATTTATTATTTTTTATTTATTATTTATTATTTATTATTTATTATTTATTATTTATTATTTATGATTTATTATTTATTATTTATGATTTATTATTTATAATTTATGATTTATTATTTATTATTTATGATTTATGATTTATTATTTATTATTTATTATTTATTATTTATTATTTATTATTTATTATTTATTATTTATTATTTATTATTTATTATTTATTATTTATTATTTATTATTTATTATTTATTATTTATTATTTATTATTTATTATTTATTATTTATTATTTATTATTTATTATTTATTATTTATTATTTATTATTTATTATTTATTATTTATTATTTATTATTTATTATTTATTATTTATTATTTATTATTTATTATTTATTATCTATTATTTATTATTTATTATTTATTATTTATTATTTATTATTTATTATTTATTATTTATTATTTATTATTTATTATTTATTATTTATTATTTATTATTTGTTATTTGTTATTTATTATTTATTATTTATTATTTATTATTTATTATTTATTATCTATTATTTATTATTTATTATTTATTATTTATTATTTATTATTTATTATTTATTATTTATTATTTATTATTTATTATTTATTATTTATTATTTATTATTTATTATTTATTATTTATTATTTATTATTTATTATTTATTATTTATTATTTATTATTTATTATTTATTATTTATTATTTATTATTTATTATTTATTATTTATTATTTATTATTTATTATTTATTATTTATTATTTATGATTTATTATTTATTATTTATTATTTATTATTTATTATTTATTATTTATTATTTATTATTTATTATTTATTATTTATTATTTATTATTTATTATTTATTATTTATTATTTATTATTTATTATTTATTATTTATTATTTATTATTTATTATTTATTATTTATTATTTATTATTTATTATTTATTATTTATTATTTATTATTTATTATTTATTATTTATTATTTATTATTTATTATTTATTATTTATTATTTATTATTTATTATTTATTATTTATTATTTATTATTTATTATTTATTATTTATTATTTATTATTTATTATTTATTATTTATTATTTATTATTTATTATTTATTATTTATTATTTATTATTTATTATTTATTATTTATTATTTATTATTTATTATTTATTATTTATTATTTATTATTTATTATTTATTATTTATTATTTATTATTTATTATTTATTATTTATTATTTATTATTTATTATTTATTATTTATTATTTATTATTTATTATTTATTATTTATTATTTATTATTTATTATTTATTATTTATTATTTATTATTTATTATTTATTATTTATTATTTATTATTTATTATTTATTATTTATTATTTATTATTTATTATTTATTTTTGTCTTTGTAATGCCCTTCTAACCCACCTTTTTCTCTTAAGTTCATTTTCAACATGTTCAAATCTTTAAATTTAACACCATTTGTCTTTCAATTTGGGTCAACTGTGGCTGGACCATAAGGCATCTGGCTTGAGCCTTGGCTTAGAAACAAAAGTTTTTGCATCCTTGACCAGGGACTTTAAAAGCCTCACTTGCACTTCTTCAGGTTTTCTCATAATAATTGAATTGAGCTTATTAAACAATTGAAAAGAGTTGAGCACTGGATTAGTGTCAAAATTCAAAATAAAAAATCATCAGTCATTAGTTAATCCATTTAGGAATTATCAATCAAATAGGAATCATCAATCAAAAAAAATTCATCAAAAGAAATTCAAAAAGTCTAACAATCCAACAATCCAACTTACTGAACTGGAAGGATTATATTATAACCTCCACTGAGTATGAATATCCCCACACACAAAAGATCCTCTTCATACTAGTATTTTTCCCAATACATGGGAAGAGGGAAAGCCCATTGTCTAGGAATATGACTTTTTAAACACTTTTCATGATGATCACACATTAACTTCTCAAACGTTTCCCCAACAATTTGAATTGTTTCAATTGGAAATTTCTATCACAAAGGTAACACTTCTTTTGAAATAATTGTTTCTCACTTTATAGAAGATTTGTTGAGCAAAACATGCACTAATTGGATTTGGCCATCAGTTGTTCCATCCAGGTGTTTCCACAAATCAAAAATGTTCCCCCAAGAGCTTGCAAATAATTTTTTGAATGTAGCATGGGACCCTTCTACCTAAGTAGTTTTTTTATTTCCAAAGCAAGGGTTGACACCAAGTCCACACCATTAAAAATGTCTCTTTGATAGGGAATGGTTTATTTTTCATATACTCAAGCAAATCCTCATGGTATTACATCAAACACTGAATAAAAATTTCAAAATAAGCAATCCCAGCAGAGATGAACACAAGAAGCAATAAATTGGCCTACTCTGAGTTCTGCATAATTTCCTTCTTCCTCCCCCTTGGTTTTAGAGGCCCCACACTTTGCTCACAGAGACATAAAACCTTTCAATCCTTCATAATCATTACTGAAGCAAACTTTGCAATTTTCTTGAATATTGTTAGACAAGTGCCAAGAGCACAAATATCTGGATGACTCAGGGAAACTATGTTCAATGGAACAAATAACTGCTTGTTCATGGTCTTTCACAAAGATTTTGGGAAGCCTCTCTGCATAATAAAAAAATGCCTTTAGTTCATTTACCACCAAGCTGCAGAATTCTAATTTTCCTTTTTTTATAAAAACAAAATTCTTTGAAAATTTATTCCTGTTGGCAGTCATCCCTAAAACATGCAATAGTGAGATGTTGTAACTATTTGTTTTATAAGTAAAATCCAAAAAAGAAATGTGATGGATGTTTCTACAAAGGTTTATAAACTCAGGATGAGCCATCAACAGTTCCTCTAAGTAACCCTCTCCACTGGTTTTTAGCTGGACAACCCACCAAGTATCTTGAAGCTTTGCAGAGAGCACGTTGTGGTTACCAAATCTGGACACCCTGGACCAGATGCAGAAAATTCAAAAAATTTTTTTACAATTCTTTTAATTAGGTGTCATTCTAAAAAAAAAAAAAAAAAAAAAAAAAAAAAAAAAAAAAAAAAAAATCGGGATTTTTTTTTTGTATTGGTATCACTCCTCCAATTTCCTCATCCTGCCAAGCAAGAGGCCTGTCCAAGTGGTCTAGGACAGGCGTCTCTTTGTCTCATCACCTAGGCATTGCTTTCAATTCCTTCTCTCTTTGTTCCCCCCTTCCTTTTGGCCAAACGCGCAGGCCAAGACCCGCTGTAAGACTCCAAAAGGTGCTAGGCTGTGGCAGTTCTGTGGAGGGGAAAGGTGATGTTTAGGCTTCACTCCTGAGTGTTACAAATATATTTAAATTTAACCAAGATCAAATTCCAGAACCTGGTAAACAAGGGACCAAATGTAAGAGGATAAAGATGACAGTAGTCGGTAGCTGGGGAAACAACACTATCTGAGGCAAGATGATGCCGGAAAAAACTTGAATAGAAGCAGTCAAGGATTGTTCAGAGTTCAACAGGACAAATCAATTGTAATTAACAACGCCCGCAAGCTAATAGCTCTGGTTGTCAGCAGAAGCTCAGGAAAGATCAACTCAATCCCAAACAACCTCCAGGTTCTCAATGAACCTGCCCAACTCTCTGCAATCAAGCGCTTGAAGGGTACCAGATAACTTTGGATGGCTGCAAAAGTCAAAGCTAATTGTTTGAAGAAGCTCTAGAAGCAAAACAATAACTGATTCAAACAAGAATAACACAACACTTCTCAAGGGACTCAAGAGTAGCATGGTGGAATTCAACTTCAAAAGAAATAAAAGGAGGTTTAACACTCCAGGTTCTAAGCTTAATAAAACCTCTTCAGTCAAACATGACTGGTTCCAGAAAGATAATCAAAGGATGATCATGACCAGTATGGTCGGATAAAGGGATCAGGAGTGGTGTAACACACTCAAGAATTCAATCAGTCAAATTATTCTTCAACCAGATAGGCTATTTGTTGGTGATAAAGATCAAGGATCAGGATTTGAGTATGGAGGCTCAAGGATCAAGGGGCAATCTTAGATATACCCAAATTTTAGTCTCAGACAAAGGGGAATGAGACCCCACGGATCATTAATTTCAAGGTGATAATGATTATGATTCTCTCTGGTAGGATACCATATGATCTGATACCCCCTCCAAAAGGCAGGGGAGAGCCCCTCCTTATATGAGCAGGAGGCCCTGTTAGACTATGTACAACTGATTCTACAAATAGAGCGGATTTTTTTTTTTTCAGATGATTGGAAAAATTGATCATGCCGCCGGTGGAAATCTGGCCTCCCTGACTGGGGTGGGATCTTTCTCATCCCTTCACCATCTTTTGCGTCTGTCCGCAGACGGGCGCGCGCGAAAACACCAGGATCAACCACCCCTCACCCAAAGGCAGAAGGGGTGGGAAAGAAAATGAACCAGACTGCCCGCGGATGTCTGCGGGGGGTAGATGATGTTTTGCCACCCCCACCCAAAGATGGAAGGGCGTTGGAGAGTGGAATGTGACTGTGATTGTGGGTAGAAGAGGATTGATTGGATAGGGTGGGGCTAGCAATCAAAGGCCGAGGAGGATCCAATGAGGGGGAGATTGATTGGAGACGGCGTTTCAGAGCTTTGACTTGGGATGGCTTGATTGGGAACGGTGGCAGCAGGGATGATGGCATCAAACAACTGTGAGTTGGAGATGGTAGGAGTAGGACTCCAAAGATTGTGAAAGGATAATTGGTACATTGGTTGAGCGGCTGGACCGTTCTGGACCAATTTGGTGATAGCGGTAATTTGATGGTTGAGATGAACTTGCGCATGAGATTGGTTGGCAAACCCTTTGAATATCAAACAATTACCACCTTTGACGCTTGTACTACCCTTCAAAACTGCCAAACTAACCACGGCACCCAAGCCATGGATGTGACAGATATCTTGGCCATAATTCCTTCTGACCATGATCGCCGTGAGTTTTTTGACGGCTTGGATGTTGATTCCCTTGTCATTGATCAGGTATTGACTGCTGGTCTTGGCAAGTAGATTGTTGAATCCAATTGCGTTTACCCATTGGTCAAGTTGTTTGAATGGGCCTTGAGAGATGAAATGATTGGAATAGATGTTTTTGAACTGGTCGATGAGACGTTGGGTGATTGAGTTGAGTTGAGAGGGTGCCCAACCATATTGCCATATGAGTTTAAGGGTATAACACCACTTGAATTGACTACTTTTGTAGGCAAATTTGGTACAATCCCAGATTGCATAATCTTGATTGGGTTGATCAGAATCAATTGGAGGGAATGGTAGGGTGGTTAGGTTGAATTGACACATGGCTTGGAGGATGTTTGGGCCAAGCCTGTCTTGGCCCGCGCTTTCGGCCAAAAAGAAGGGGGGAACAAAGAGAGAAGGAATCAAACGCAATGCCTAGGTGATGAGACAAAGAGAGGCCTGTCCGAGACCACTGGGACAGAGGAATGTTTGGCTGGATGAGGAAATTGGAGGAGTGATACTGATAAAAAAAATTCCAATTCTTTTTTTTTTTTTGAAATGACACCTAAATAAAAGAATTGTAAAATGTTTTTTGAATTTTTCCGCATCTGGTCCAGGGTGTCCTAATTTGGTCACCACACTGCTTGGTCCAATCCTCATCGCGCTCTTCTATCACCACCTTTGTCATCTCCTCATCATCCTCACACTCACCATCATCATGCCCTCTGCCCCCAATATTGTTCATGCGGTCTTTGCTTTTGCAAGCTTTTCGGCCATCATTGTCTCACTGTTAATTTTGATGAAAGTGGGCGCCTATCAGTTTATTAAGCATAATCTCCTCAATGGTCTTTGCGTCAACGTATGGGATGGCTTCTTCCTATCGTTGGCAAATTTGATTTCCATCGGATTCCTACTAAACCTTCCGATTCACTGTTATTCAATCCAAGAACCTCCAACGGTCCTCTGTCTGACAATGGTCATGGGAATCCCATCAATCCCTTTCCTATGTGCGAGCTTACTCAAGATCTCACCCGTTGCCCTACTGATTGGGGTTTTCATTGGATCCTTTGGCACGTTCGGTCTATCCAAGGTTCAATTTGCTCGTCATAAGGATTTCAAGGAAGAACCTTTGATCAAGAATGTTTGGAAATCAACCTTGTCCTCCCCACAATTGATCTTGCACCCTCATCTTCCCTCCCCGGCTAGTGTCAACCAACAACCCGCCACCTCAACCATCTCCTCCGGCTGTCCCAATAAATCCACCCAAGGCCTCCTCCTCCTCCAATCATCACTCTCCTGCCCGTGCCCATGAGCCTGTCGGCACGGCTCCTCACCTGCAACTCTCCTTCCCATGCCCATCATTGGCACGGGCTGGTGTCTCTCCGTCCTCAATCATACATGATTCTGTCCATTATTTTGATTTTGTCTAAACCCTCTTTTTTTCTCATGTCCATTGAAAAAAAAAAAAAAAAAAACGCTCTATTTGTAGAATCACTTGTAGATAGTCTAACAGGGCCTCCTGCCCATATAAGTAGGGGCTCTCGCCTGCCTTTTGGCATGGAAGGGGGGTATCTGATGGCATCTTACCAGAGAATTATGATTACTGTCTTCCTGAAATAAATAATCTGTGAGGTCTCATTCCCCTTTATCTGAGACTGAATTCTGGGTATATCCATGATTTCCCTATGATCTTTGAGCCTCCATACTCAAATCCTGATCCTTGATCTTTATCACCAACCAATAGCCTTGCTGGTTGAAGAAGAATTAAACTGATTGAATTCTTGAGTGTGTTACACCACTCCTGATCCCTTTATCCGACCATACTGGTCCTGATCATCCTTTGATTATCTTTCCAGAACCAGTCACGTTTGACTGAAGAGGTTTTTATTAAGCTTAAAACCTGGAGTGTTAAACCTCCTTTTATTTCTTTTGAAGTTGAATTCCACCATGCTACTCTTGAGTCCCTTGAGAAGTGTTGGGTTATTCTTGTTTGAATCAGTTATTGTTTTGCTTCTAGAGCTTCATCAAATAATTAGCTTTTTCTTGTGCAGCCACCCACAGTTATCTGGTACCCTTCAAGCGCTTGATTGCAGAGAGTTGGGCAGGTTCATTGAGAACCTGGAGGTTGTTTGGGATTGAGTTGATCTTTCCTAAGCTTCTGCTGACAACCAGAGCTATTAGCTTGTGGGGGTTGTTACTTACAACTGCTTTGTCTTGTTGAACTCTGAAAAATCCTTGACTTCTTCTATTCAAGTTTGCCCCGGCATCATCCTGCCTCAGATAGTGTTGTTTCCCAGCTACCGACTACTATCATCTTATCCTTTACTCTTTGGACCCCCATTTACCAGGTTCTGGAATTTGATCTTGGTAACATTTAAATATTTTTGTAACACTCAGGAGGGCAGCCTAAACAGCACCTTTCCCCTCCACAGAACTGCCACGGACTAGAACCATTTGGAGTCTTACAACTTCCATAAAACATTTATGCTTTAGTTCTGCTGCTTTGACCTTGCGCTTATTCTTACAGATTTTTCTATTGTCAAATTGTTCTCCGCAATTAATCCTTCTCAATTTCCTTTTGATTTCAATTTTATTGAGCCTATCTTGCATGCCTTCCTTAAGTTGAGCTAAGGCCATACCAGAGATTCTCCTCAGTTGAGGATTCCCTGAGGGATTTGAAGATGGTTGATGATTATGTTGGTCATTTCTAATGGAGAAGCTCCATTTGGGATCTGCTACTGTGCAACTTTCATGGATAATGAATTTACAGCCAAGCTTCCCTCTTTGAGTTTTCCTTTGCCGTTTGGTGAGCAACAGCCCTGATTATACTCAATGTCTGTTGCATGATAGGGCTATTTATCTGTCTCTCTTTTACTTGAGATTTTGTCAAAGAGGAGCCACGCATGGAGGCCCATTTTTTTACATAGTTACATAGTTACATAGTTACATATTTACATATTTACATATTTACATATTTACATATTTACATATTTACATATTTACATATTTACATATTTACATATTTACATATTTACATATTTACATATTTACATAGTTACATAGTTACATAGTTACATAGTTACATAGTGACATAGTGACATAGTGACATAGTTACATAGTTACACAGTTACATTGAATATAGTTACATTATGCTCAATCAAACCAAATCAATCAAATTTCAAATCAAATTTTAGGCACCACCACCAGTCAACTCCAGTCTTGAAACAACTTGTTTCTCAATTGTTACCTTAGAAAAGCATGAAATTGGGACTTCCAATGTTTTATTTGCCAAATCCCTAGCTTCTACCATAGATTTGATAAGGCACAATTGATTAAGTACTTCAACACAGTGGTTTTGAAACCAGGGGGACTTGAGTTTTTCACTGTTCCCATAATCCAAAAAAATCCAAAGACACTTCATCATTCATTCCAAATTTCAATTCAACAACTCCAAAGTGTACTCAATTCTTGTTTAAGAAAAAGAAAATTATCCAATGGGAAATTATAGTGTATGTTTTCTTTTTCTTTTTGTAATCCAATAGTCCCGCAGTGTATTCAACACCACAAAAAATAGGGTGCCACCTATATGCAGGTGGCAAGTTGTATCTCACCTGTATCCAAGCTATATGTCAAGAATTATCTCTGTTGTATCTTCAGTTGATATGACCTCCCCCCTCTGTCATTGACAGAGGTTGTCACATCACCCTCAACTCTACATCCACCAATCTTTACCATACTAAACCTTCAATCCTTCTGGTCCTTGACAGCATACATGAGTGGAGTTCAACTCACATTGCTCCACCAAGTTTTAGGGGCAATTGTACCACCCATTCAACCTCCAAATAATCAGAACTGCTACCTCCAATTATATAACTATTTAATTGGTGGATTGGGGAAATTAACTGAGTGAGCCACCAACTCCAACATACTGTTGGAGTGAAGAACTCACTTTTTCAACCACTGGTCTGGAGTGAGCATTTTACTGCCTGTTGAACCAGGGGGATAAAAATTCTCTTGGATTAAAATAATTTTAAATAACACCATATATATCAGTAACCACATTTGAGTTCATAATTTGACCAAATAAATATAATCATTATTTGTTCCTTTCAGAATTCAGCTGAAAAGTTGAATTGGATTACAGGAGTTGGATATTTTTTTCAACTTTATTTTTGATTATTTATTTTTATTTTATTTTTATTTTTTCTCGTGTTTTTTTATCTTTTTCTGCTTGAGTTACTCATTGAATGATGTGGGGGAAACGTACATGAGTTGTATCTGCTAAAAAACCCATCCTAGTATGGCATGCTCCAATATATATATATATTTTCTTTTCGTTTTTTTCTCATGGTTTTTTATCCTCTCCTGCTTGAGGGGAAAATTGGATGATGTGGGGGCAAATCAAATGAGTGGGATATGCTGGGCAACCCATCCAGCTAAGGAGTGCTCCAGAATGGAGTTGTATGTTAGGTGTCCAGCATACCAAACCCAAGTGCATTATGCCCATGCCCTTGTGAAGTGCTCCAGAATGGATTTTCACCCTGGGGAGCTGGCATGCAACATCCAAGCTCATTATTACCACACCCTAGTGGAGTGCTTCAAACCAGAGTTGTACACTGAGAAGCCAGATTACAGCACCCTTTTGGTGTGCAAATAATTGTTTTGTATGCTGAGAAGCCAAGTTAAAACACATTGATTACATCTGGTCAACACCCATTGGGAGTGCCCTAAAACCAAGTTGTACACTGAGGGGCCAAAATATGGTGTATCAAGCTCATCTGGGTGCCTGTCCAAGTTTGACTTGGCATGCGCCTAGTGGGAGTTGGATTGGTGCCGAGGCAGAGCTTTATTAGGTCAGGCTTGCGGGGTTTAAAACTTGGCGCCCAATCAAGCTCCCCTTGACACCAATCAATCTAACTTTGACGCCAAGCAAGATCTGGTTGCACAAAATCTACCAGTCTCCCTACCTCCCAACTTCCAAAGGGTTTTTTTTTTCAAAATATTATTATGTGTTATGAGTCCAATGCAACAAGCTTTGATCCATTCCAAAATTAACTTTCCCAGGTGCTGGAATTATTTTGCCAGGAGCCAAGTCAACCTTTGCCAGGTTTTAAGGGCACTTTGATTGGCGCCAAGATCACTTGGATCAGTGCCATACGTGCTTTACAAAAATGGGTAATAACTTTAGGAGCCACACGGACGCGCTTGATGCACCATAAAATCCTGTTTTCAAGCCCTTGCCAAGTGTGTTGGCATGAATCACCTACACCTGGTGTGTTGATTACCCAGCATGCCACACTTTAGGCTCTGTTCAGCAGCCAGGGTGTAACTTGTGCTGCCATGCCAAAAAGAAGTTACACCCTGTATGTCACATATGCAACATACAGGGTGGTTAAACAAAGTGTATGTGTGCATGTGGGTCAATATGCATTCTGTGTCTTTTGGCCCATAATTATGGTGGGGCCAGACATTCATGGTCAACCCTGTAGATTTCCCCCTCACATCCAGGGTTGCATATACATTTGCAAATGGAGGTGTATATTGCAACCCAAATGTGTATATTTTTGAGGAAAAATGTTGTTTTTGGCCTCTCCCATGGCCATATAAACATATTTTCTATGAAGCGCATTTGGGTGCCTTGTAAAGTTAAGATTTACATGCGCCAATTGGGGGTTGTGTAGGCACCCAGGGCGCTTGATTGGGTAGGTTGCACAGTGGTAAACTTTTGGTGCCTGCTTAACCTTGTTTTGACCCTCATCAAAGATTGGCACACTCCCATTGCGGCCACTTACCACAAGCTTTGTTCAAGGTGGGTCATCTCCTACCTTTTCTATCATTTCCACTTCAACTTCATTTTTTTTATCATGATCTTCCTATTGCTTTCAGTTTATGTCTTCTGTTTCTTTTTTTGATTGTTTTTTTTCCCTGTGTTTTTTTCCCCTTTTTTCCCATTCCATTCACTTGATGTGCCAAGCTTTTATTGGCACCCAAACCAGGATTAAAAGGTTCCAATTGCATTTGACCATGAGCCAAGCAGAGGTGCATAGGGAACCCAAAGCGGTTTTCCAGGCGCCAATATTGGTTTCTTTGGTTCCAATTGCGCTTTAAAAAAATAAATTAATTTTACAAGGCGCCCAGATGCGCTTGATGGACCATACAAATACATGTTTGTGTCTTAAAAATGCAGAATTATATGTTGCAGGTATGTACCACATCAAATCATTGCATGAAGGAGCTTTTATGTAAATAGTATAGGTACAGTTAAGTTGATCATAATTACACAATGTAGAATGTATTTTGATGCAGGGGAAATTAATTAAAACACTTTGGAAACGTTCAAGATTTAATGATTTTTATGTGATTTTACAACACAGGTCCATCTAATTACAGAAATATTCTAAGTAGGATATCCTTGCAAGATTCTATTGATTAAAATAGTGAGAGTTGTGTAAAAATTAAAAGATCTTAAGCTCAGATATAATAAAAGGTAATGGGAAATGCATGAAAGGAGCTTATAACTTCAAGCATAATGGACCTGAGGACAGGAGGAAAAGAGCACTCCGGTTGATATTGTGACTGAACAGATGATAGATTCCACTTGAGAGCACCACTGTTTATAAAGACTAAATATACAATAGGCTAAAAAGTGGTTGAGTAAAAAATGAATAAGGTAAAATTAGCATAAGCAGTTTAAGTGACATGGTATGTGAAATGCTATGATTGGAAAGTCTGACAATCACAATACAGAAAACACAGCCTAGTTCTATGGTACCCATTATTTTAATACTTCAATAAAAACAATAGTAAAAATCAAGTCAATCCAATAAAAGATATTTCAAACTTCAGTGAAAGTCACATATATAAAAACTCAAATTCTAACACACCCGCTTGACTTGCACTGGAGGAAGTTAATGCCCTAAAAAGGAATCTAACTCTTTTTCTTCAATTAACTTGTGTTCTACTAACTGTTGGAATAATTCTACATAAATGTTAGTGAATGATTAATAAGATGAGCTGAATGACTTGTAAACTTCCTGAGGCATATTTTAATACAACTGCTATCTTCAAAGTATAATTTCTACTATTTTCTGGAAATTTTTCAGTTCAAAAATTGAATGACTTGTCAGCTGAGTTGGATTTGTTCAAGGCTGGATGTTATGGTGTAGAAATCATAAGAATGATTGAGTTGCTTGACTTTCGGAGTTGAGTACTGAAATACATAATAGATTGATGGATGATTGATGAAAGAAAGGAAAGTATGGTTGCCTTGGAGCTGGTTTTACTACTTGGTTGGAGGACAGCATGAGTGGTATCATCTATTTTGATGTGGTGCAAGCTTTGTCTTTGAGCTGGTTTTACTACTTGGTTGGAGGACAGCATGAGTGGTATCATCTATTTTGATGCTCAGGTGGGTACAAGTAGGCTCAATTACAGTGATCAGGTTTGATAGCCAGATACACTTCAACTTGACCAATTTGAATTCAAGGAGAAGGTGAGGTACCATCAGAGAGGGGATGATGTGACGATGAAAACCAATTCCTTTGACTTAGTGCTGGTACTTGTGCTACTTTCCAACAAATCAATCTGCCTTTTTGAGACAGTGATTTCTGAGATGGGGTTGACCTGGTTGCAATGGAGGTGAAGAGTAAGCAATTGTTAAATTTGCTGATCCTTTGGGAATTTATTGCAAATTCAAGGGATATATAGTGTTGATGGCTTTGGTGAGTTTGCTGCTTTGATTGATCTCCAGGACAGGATGATTAAGCACTAGCGACTGATTGTTGTTGTGTTGTCATTGGAATTGTGAGAAGGTAATCAATTCAAGTCAGAATTGACATGGAAGGCCAATCGAGAAAATTTGAACACTTTCCCTCAAGGTTTTTTAACTTCACTTGGTTGCTTCACTCAATCCTTCTTGCTCCTTCTCTTGCGTTCATAAGACATGAAAATTTGCCCTCAAGGTTTTTTAACTTCCCTTGGTTTCTTCACTCAATCCTTCTAGCTCCTTCTATTGCATTCATTGGACATGGATGGTTGGTAAAGATGAAAGTAAGTGGTAACTTTTTGAAAAGGCTCCTTGTTCCAAATTGGTTGAGTCAATTATCATGCTCCAGGTGGTCTGAACTTCTTTCTTGAACGTTCAATCTAGGGGCTTTCAACTGTAATTGGATCAAGTTTTGGCTCTATCTGTTGTGGCTTGACTGTTGTCCTTAAATTCCGTGATGGATACCTCAACAAGCCTTTCTTGCATATTGATGATAGTCTGGATTGATGGTTGATCAAGAGCGTCAAGGTGATTTTTGGATAGGATGAGCTTAATTGTCAATTAGAAGCCTCATCCCTCTCTCACCCCCTTGCCAAAAGAGTCAAAGATCAATTTGAAGATGAGACTATTTAAGGCAACCAATTTGAATGCAACATGGTTGGCTCAGGTTGAGAAAAGGCTTTTAACCGTGTAAAAATAAAAAGAGCTTAATCTCAGATGAAATAAAAGGTAATGGGAAATGAATGAAAGGAGATTATAACGTCAAGCATAATGGACCTGAGGACAGGAGGAAACGGGCACTCCTGTTGATTTTGTGACTGAACAGATGATAGATTCCACTTGAGATAACCAGTTTTTATATAGACTAAATACACAATAGGCTAACAAGTGGTTGAGTAAAAAATGAATTAGGTAAAATTAGAATAAGCGGTTTAAGTGACATGGTATGTGAAATGCTATGATTGGACATTCTGACAATCAAAATATAGAAAACACAGCCAAGTTATATTTTACCCATTATTTTAATACTTCAATAAAAACAATAATAAAAATCAAGTCAATCCAATCAAAGATACTTCAAACTCCAGTGAAAGTAACATATATAAAAACTCAAATTCTAAAAAGTTGAACATTCTATTCATTCTATTATCACAAGCATCAATATTGAAATATGAATTTAGATCTACAAATAATTTAAGTTATGAGTTTAGACATCATGAAGGCAAGGTTGATTGGAGGCTGCATATCCAAAAGCTGTTTGCCCTCCAGTAAAAGGGAAGAAATCAAATCAGGATGATAAGAGTTTCTGGGGAGTCTTTTTGGCATCTTCTTTAGTTTTTCTTGGAGGTTGGAAGGTTTCCTCATCATCCACATTGATTTACCACATTTTTATTTTCCACAAAGCTTCTCCGCTTTGATGTTGTCAAAATTTTTATCTATTTGGTGACCAAGGGAAGAGAAAACTTGAGATTGCCATTGGCACTGGACCTTCCGGAAGGCTTTTTCATTAGAGACCTCAGTGTCAGAGAAACATTGTGTTTCACTGGATTTACCTGACTGATTTTCTGGTAATCCAAGTGATTCCAAGATCTCTGTTTGTTGATTTGAGAGCTGTATTCAGAGAGGAAAAACCGTGTGAAAAGAATTGGGGTAAAAAATACCATGGGACGATAGGAAGTAATTGCTTACTTGTTTGCGCCATCTTTATTTCCTTGTCTGATTTTGTTTTTCTGCACAGAATTCTGAAATATATTTTCCAGACATAATATTGGATCTCCTGCCCATGAACCACCTCTTGAGGACAATGGTAAGGTTGAATTTGGTGTGATGCACTGAGTTGAATGGGTAGTTTCAAAATGCACCATGTGCATGGGCATGGTTCCAATTTTTAATGATGAGTCCCATAAAAAACTGGTTCCAATGGCATTCCCAAGGCTCAGATAAATTGAAACCACCGCAAGGGAATTCAATTTGTGCAACGTCTTGAAGAAAAAACTCTGTTTCTAGGGTTGATATGCCAATCAGTAGACATGAAGACTTGGATGGGACTAGAGAGGTAGTGGAGTGGATCCATTGATGAATGCAAGATGATGGCAGTGATTTAACCTGGGATTGTTGTAGGGAATTTCATATTTTCTTCCAATGACTATCTGTTGAAATGTTGATATTAATCACAACTCTGAAGTAGTAAAAGAGAAATTGATAAAAGTGGGAGTTGGAGCCAGGGACACTGCTGCAAAAAGCTTGATTGAAGAGTCTGGGATTTTTTGATGGGGCTCCATTCAAGAGGTATTGTACCATGATGGGTTGTTTGTTTTTCACACTTCATGAGTATCAAAATTAGGAGAGAAGCTTTAGCATTGAAGAATTGCAAAGCACAGGGGGATGATGACTTGAATTTTAAAAATGGTGAAATTTTGCCAATGGAAAGCCACAATTTCAGCAAGCTCATGATCATCAACCATTGGGGAAAGCTAATGGTAGGCAACCATTGGGGAAAGCTAATGGTTGTCAACCATTGGGGAAAGCTAATGGTAGGAAAACATTGGGAAAGCTAATGGTTGTCAACCATTTGGGAAAGATAATGGTTTTCAACCATTGGGGTAAGCTAATGGTTGTCAACCATTGGGGCAAGCTAATGGTTGGCCACCATTGGGGAAATCTAATGGTTGGCGACCATTGGTTAAAGCTAATGGTTGGCAACCATTGGGGAAAGCTAATGGTTGGCAACCATTGGGGAAAGCTAATGGTTGGTGACCATTGGGGAAAGCTAATGGTTGAGGACCATTGGTTCAAGCTAATGGTTGGCAAATATTGGGGCAAGCTAATTGTTGGGGACTATTGGGGCAAGCTAATTGTTGTTGACCATAGGGGTGAGCTAATGGAGACTGACCATCAGGCAAAGATCAGCCTAAGCAAATGGAAAACAACCATGAGGCTAAGATAATGGATGGAAACCATTGAGAGTGAGTCACTCCTCAATGCATAAATGCATACCAGGTAATGTATAAGATGTGGGTGTGTAGTGCACCCAATTGATGAATCAATCCCTCCATCACTCCATCCATCCATACATCCATCCATCCCTCCATCCTATTCCTCCATTGATCCATTGATACATCCATCAATCAATCATTTGATATGAAGAAAGTCAAATGGAATATATGCCAATGTCTGGAATTCAAATGTGGCGAGGCCACATATGAAGATTAAGATGTGAACAAAAAGATGGGAATGGCTTTTTCTTCCTCTGCCTTCAAGAAAAATCAGGTTGCTATAAGCATACTCAATCAGGCGCTGCAAGTCACAACAGAAATATTGCCATTACAAGGGAGCAGTCATGTAAGTGGAGAGGAGGGATTGGAAAATAGTTAAAACTGTACATTCATGTGCTGATCTTCTGATTTGCCTGATTTAATGATTTTCAGGTTTCCAAAAATCCAGCAAGGCATGAAAGCAAAGAGCAGACGCATATTCCACTTCAAAGGGGAGGGCACTGGTTTGATACTCAAGACCTCAAGTATAACTCTTTTCATCTTGTCCCAAGGCACAGTCTGCTTGTGCTTCTCCAAGCGGAAAAACTTTTCCTTTTTGATCAACTTGGTGACTTGGAAATCACAGATTTCTTGAAGAAAGAGCAGGAGAAGATTAAGAATCTGGGGAGGGAATTAAATTTTGATTCAGATACCATCATCAAGTCAATACCTCTCAGCTAATTCACTCTAATTCAAATGCTAGTTTTTTGAGCCCAACTTGGAAACAAGGATGTGCTGTCCAGGATGCTTCAAGCTGTATCCACTCCAAGACATTTCCAAAAACCAAGAATCAATTTGCAAGAAATGTACTGACAAGTTCTATTCTGCTAGAAAAATCTTTGTGCACAAAACTGGTAATGAGCAGGGAATTTACTGTGATACAGAATTGCTTATTATGACCAGTGGGAAAAATCAAAGACCCATCAAACCAGCTCAAAAAATTCATCATCAAAGCTTGAGGGCATGGCTTGGTAGAAAATTATGGTTTGAAGAGTTTGGAAATCTCATTGAAAGCAATCTTCATCATCAAAACCTCAATGAAAATGTGATGAGAAATGTTGGGGATGGATCAGTTTGGTGCAAATTTTTGGAGGTGCAGAAAAGAACAGGAAATTTACCCAATGACCAGGCACCTTGTCTTCATTCTCTAGGTGGATTGGTTCAAACCATTTGGAAATAAGGTTGGGCACAAGTCAATCTTGGTGGGAGCAGTGATCTTCATCTGTCTCAACCTTCCATTATTTGAATGGTACAAGATAGAGAATTTATTCCTTTTTGGTATTATCCCTGGTCCCAAGGAACCCAAAGTTGAGGAAATCAACCACATTCTAGATTCATTGGTTGATTAAATCAAAGAACTCTGTGAAGGAGTATGTTTTTCTGAAACCAGCCAGTTTCCCCAAGGTAGGGAGATATTTGTTGCACTTTTCCAATTGATTGGGGATTTTCCAGCTATCGGCAAGGTGGCAGGATTCTCTGGTCATTCTTCAACCATTTTCTTCCCATATTTCCAAATTAAAAAGGACAAGATCAATGATCCAAATTTCAAGGATTTCCAGCCAAGGAGAAATGCCAAGGACATGAAGAATTCAAAGAAGTGGGATTAATGTCAGTCATCATGGGAGCAAGATCAAATTACCAAGGAGAAGGGGGTCAGAGCAAGCTGTCAAACAGGCTCCCATATTGGCGTTCAATAGAATATTCATTAATAGAGCTGACGCAGGGGTTGATTTTGGGAAATCTCAAGGATCATTTCATGATTTATCTTAACATTTCTCTAGTGGGAGAAGAATTTGGGAAGGAAAAAATCCAATAGAAGAGCAGAAGAGAAAAAACTGGATCACTGGGTAATTTTGAAAGCGTCATTGCAAAGGGGAAGAGACGGAAATCTCCTGAAGATAAATCAGAGGAGGTTGATCACTACCAGAGAATTCCCAAGAGAAGGCTAAATTCCAGAAATCTGAGAGCACTTATGCAAATAATGGAACAAAGCTTGACAATTCAATCCAGACAATATGGATTGAGATCTTCCCAGGATGGTAAACCATCATCAGCTTCACAGCAAAGCAATAAATCTCAACCATCTTGTGGATAAACTAGCACTCACTTGTACACTTTAATAAGTAGAATTATTGGGATTTTGGGAATTTCACAAATTATAGCCAGTCAAGGAAGCCACAAAAGTACTCTGAAGCTGATAGGGGGTGAGGAAAGCAGTCCAGTCGACAAAGATGATGACAGAGGGAAAGCAGCTCAAGTGGAATCATCAATCCAAGGGCCTTGATTAATGCTTCATTATTTGAGGCACATCAAACAGGTGATTGAGGGCACAAATGTGTCATCATGGATGAAAAGGGTACCAAAGAATGTTGGATTTCATGTTGCAGGATCCCTCAAGGCCGCGGAGTGGCTGACACTATACATGGTTCATTATCCCCTTGATAAGATTCCTTTGTGGAGTGGGAAGCATTAACATAGTATTGATCACATTGGCTCAATAAAAATCTTGAAGGTCTCAATGGTTCTTCTCAATTACATAACAAATTCACCTTAATGAAGCATCATTTTTCAAACCAAGATATTGTGGAGTTTGAACTACTAATTCTGGAATACCGTCAAACACTAAGGACTGGATGGCCAGAAAAAAGGAGTAAACCCAATGTGCACATTACTAAGAATCACCCAGAAGTAATGAAACGTTTTGGTCCACCAATGGCCATGGCATCCTGGGCCCATGAAAGGTTGAAAGGTATCATGGGAAGGATACCAAAGAAAAATTTCACAGGTGAGCTTACTAAGAATCATGCTGTACACCTTCCTTCTTACTGGGAAAACAAAGAAAATAATAAATGAATTTATTACAGGTGATATACATGGTGCAATCATGAAAACATGTAATAAAAGTAGTCAATATTAAATTTTATTTATCCAGTCCAAGGGAATTGACAAGGGACAAGCAAACTCAAATCCCTGATTCAGCCTCACCCCATAAGGCCCATAAATCTATGCTTATGGATAAAAGAGGTTGGAAGATTGGGTCTGGAACAGGATGTGTCTCTCAATTAAAATGTGCACACAATCACCAGTACCTTGATACATCATAAAAGATTGACAGTTCAATGGCTGGATCAAGGCAAAAATGACTCCAATTCCTATGTGGAGATCATGCAGGATAAACTCAGTTCATTTGGTCAAATCAACAAGCTCTTTGTGGAATCAGAAGGTGAGAATGTTTGTTTTGTGATTCAGTTATTCCAAGATGCACATTCAGAAGATTGCAAAGATCCATACACATCCCACCCCAAATTAAATGTGAAAGTGGTATCAACAGATCTAGGTTAGATTGTTGTGGTGAGGGGAAATGAGATAGTGGGGCATGTGGCTGTATTGGTCAATGTTGCGGGTACATTTGGCTACCCAGGTAATACAATGAATTTGGTTTCCCTGGCACAAGTAGTGATTTTCCCTTTGAGATGAGATGAGGGCAAGGGGAAAACTGATTGTGGAATGTGCAGGGATGGATTTTGACATGAAATTACAAGGTTTTCTGGGCTATGGGTGACCTGAAACCTTGGAAAGCATCAAAAATTATTAAATCCCCTACTGTCACACTTGGAGCTTAAGGGTTATTGTCCTCCTACTTTGACATGCTCTTTTCTTCAAGTACCATCTACCTCAGTCCATAAGCGTGACAAACTAGAAGTAAAACATCAATGGTGCCTTCTGCTTATCAACTCTGGCTTGCATAACAACCTTCCATTCTCTGCGACTGACTCAGCATCCACTTTCAAACCTTGCAGTCAACTCTACCTTGGTCAACCATCCATTTGGGTTCCGCCCTTTTCACCCTGGGTATCAATAACCTTTGGGTTCCCATTTCCAGTCACATGCTATAGCTAGTTTGCACTCACGCTATTCAAGCCATCTCAGCTGTATAGTTTGCAAATGGACTAGTCCCTTACCCTGCATAAACTACACTTTCATATTTGCATTGCTTCTGACCTCATTACCTCATGTCTCAACTGTTACATCCCAATACATTTGTCCCCTATTGTCTTGAACTTACACTAAGACCTCAGAAACAATTCATACTGTCATTTCCTTTTGTACTCTGTCCATGTCATTCATTGCCTCATCACTCAAAACTGTAGTTGACCATCCATCAGGTTGTATCTAGTCATTTTGGGTTACCTTATAAAGGCTACTCCTTTTTCCTGGGGATTGTCTCCTCAGTTAGTTAATTTCATACTTTCTTCCATTTGCTAAATCCAGTCAACACATTGGGCTTGGGTTTGGTTTCCTTCCATCAGAAAATTCATCCCTCTTGCTGTGTGCTAAGTTACACCACCATAAGTTTTCATTTTGCAGTTATCCCTTACTACCTTGCACTTGCCCTTGCAATCAGCTTTCCTTTTGCACTCACAATCATCTAAGATTGCCCTATAGTACGTGGGGTGGTTGTGTGACACCTACACATCACATTACTTCATTAAACCTTACCCATGGCTTCCTTCTCTTCCAAATGTCTTGGCCTCCTCAAAACCACCCTCATCTCAATTCCTGAAACTGTTATTCCCTATCTCATTTCCAACCCATCAACTCATTGGGTCTCCCTTCTCCGCAAAGATGGAAAACTTGTGCTCAGAATCCAAACCCTAGATCAACTTGCTGGCCTACTTACTGCTTCCCTTGTCACGTCTTCTTCTCCCTTATATCCCTGATCAAACTTTGATTGGTCCTGCGGGGAAATGCCCTTTGGAATTTTCCAACCAAACAGCTTCACAGATCTTTGATGAGGCAGTTCTGAATTTCTCCTCCCAGCCCCCTATCATATTCAATTTGGCATTATTAATATTTTGTGGCAAAGGTGATCTCAGGGCCATCACCACCTCCATTTTTTCCTCATTGATTATCCTTGAACACCCTCCACAATATGATCCTGCAAAACACAAATCCATCTCCCTTTCAAAACTTTCCACAGAAATTGAAGACATCCCCTCCACTATCAAAGAGCTACATTAAAACACTGATCTACTTGAGCTTCCCAGTGGATGCAATCTGCACCCTGTGTCTCCTCCTGCAAATGTAATCAAATCCCCATTTCTACCACATCAGTCTCAAGGAATAGCTTTCCTCCTTAATAGGAAATCACCACGCGCTGCATCTGCCTTTGATCTGTGGAAGAGAAACTCAATTGATAGTGATTCAGTATGGGACAACAAGATCACTGGTGACAGAATAGATCTTGCAAGGGGTGAGGAAATTCCAGAATCCCCACTTGGATCTATCCTGGCTGACAACATGGGTCTTGGTAAAACAATACAATAAATTTCACTCATTGCAACCACCTTTCTGCAACCCCAGACCTATGGCCTCCCTCTGGATCCCCCCCCCTGAAAAATCTCCACATCAAGCCACACTTGTGATAACCCCCCCCCCCCCTGCGCGCCTCCTGAAAAATTGGAAAAGAGATATTATGAAGCATACCCAGTCAAAGGCCCTCAACATTCTCACCTACCATGGAAAATGGCATCATCAGACCACGCCTTGTCTACTGGAACATGCAGATGTGATTCTCACATCATATCACCTGGTTTCATTGAAATACAACAAAATGCAAGCCAACCCCAAAACACTACGCTCCATTATCTTTTGTAGAAAATGGTTCAGAATTATTTTGGATGAGGCACAGTAATTCCAACCTTCATCTTTCCATCTTTCCTACCCCATTATATTTTTTTGGGACCAAAGTGACTTCAATTCACTTGCATCACAGAACTATCCAAAATACCAAGGCAAAACTGTCACAAGCAGACACTAAGCTTGCCACCAATCATAGAGTTTGTCTCACAGGAACGCCAGCAAAAAACTGCCTTCAAGATCTCCTCTCTCTCCTTAGCTTCCTGGGTATCAGTCTAGAAAATGAAAACAGCAACTGGGAAACTACCCTTTTACCCCATCTAAAAGCGGGGAACTTTGCCCCAATACAAATGGTCCTCCAACACACCACTCTTTGAAGGACCAAGGTTGATGAGCTGTCAAATATCCCCAGGATTACTCACAACTACATCAAGACACTGCTCTCACCCGCAGCCAAAGACTTCTACTGTCAACTCCAGGACCAATTCATTTCCAAGATCAGGAATGAGCTGCCTGCTGACGGATCCAAGCCAATGAAGTTGTCACTCCTCAAAGATCTTGGCCAGCTCATTGGACCATGTAACAATCAGTTTTTGGCAGACCCAAACTTCATCATGGACCAAAATGGATGATTCATCCTCACAGAAGAGTTGGTTCCCAAGGATCACAGCACTGGATTCAAAACAATTGTCCACCACATTGATGTCAACACATGCCTTGAGAGCTCCAAAATCAATAAGCTTGTAGGGATGATTCAGACAGGATTGGTGGTTGTAGCCAGAGCAAGCAAACTTGTTGTCTTCTTATGTTGGATGCACTATCTTGATCTGTAAGCTTTCCATCTTTTCCTCCTGTTTTCAATAAGAAGCCACTTAAAAGTTCATTTTAACCCACCATGCACAGGATTGGGATGACACTAGATGAATACAGAATCTCCTCCTTTTTTCTGGATGGAAGGCAGGCAGAAAAAAAGCAAGAATCAATCCTTGAGCTGTTTTTGGAAAGCAGCATGACTTATGTGCTACATGCCTCCATTCAGGCAGCTGGTGTTGAAATCAACATCAAATCAGAAAATGTTGTATTCATCATGGTAAGAACCAAATACTTGTTGAATAATCAATTCTCAGAATTGCCTTTTTCTACTGTTTTATATTTTCATTCCTTTTCTTTTGTTTACTTTTTCTACCATTTTCTTATTCTATTGTTTTCTTTTGTTCTCTTCATTTGTCTTATTGCTTTTGATATGGATTCCCATGCCTATGCGCGGGTTCTCATGTCAGTGTCGCGGGTTCTCATCTTCATGTCACAATCTGTTCTCATGTCACCGCCGACCCTCTCATGATCACTTGACTGTCATCTCTCAGCGACACCACCACAAATCTCAAATACTGAACTTGACTTCCTTCCTTCCCGTTGACTCAAGATCTTCTCCTGAGTTCTTTTCCTCAGTGACTTCTTGTCAACTCTACTCAATCCAACAACTCTTCCTCTAATCTCTTTTCTTTCTCATTTCGATCCCTTCTTTTTTTCTTTCATCTTCCTTCCATTCCCTATCACGTGCAACTTCCTCAAGACCATCAACCTCCTCAGCACACTGACTTCGACTCCATCGAATACAACATCTTCAAATGCCTGGTAAGACCTATCAAGTCCCATCCCAACTCTTTCAACAGTGCAAAATCCACTCCTAACTCAATCTTCACCCTGGCAGACTGCCTCTCACCAGCTTAACCAGACTTCACCTCAACCTCTCTTTGACCTCAACTGCTTTTCCTCGACTGTTGCCAAAAGCTCCTCTAGCTTGATGTTTGTTTCCTAGTCTCAAATTCCATTGTGCCTCTTTCTTTTTTTTTCTCACATTGAACACCTAACTCATTGTCACTCTTGTTCCAGCCCTCTTAGGTTCATTCTTTCTTTTAACTCTTTATCAGAAATTCAAATAGTTAAAACGGTTAAAAGCCAAAGCCAATCCAACAAACCTAACCCTTCCAATGGAGGGATCAAGCAACAATGGATTTCGTCAAGTCATTCTGAAAGCTGCTCTTGAGGCGGTTCCTATCCTGATGGACAATAACTATTCTATCTGGAAGGACAAGATGACGATGTTACTGGAACTTAAAGGTGTGAAGGATGCTCTAGAAGACAATTCAAAAAGTCTCAGTCTGACTGAAGACATGGAAATCAGAGTGATCCTGCTCTCTTTGATCGACGCTATCACTCACAACAACATAGTCAACTCCTCAAATATTTCCTCAGCTAAACTTCTCTGGTTAACCATCAAAGAGCGTTTTGCCTCCTCTCAAACAGCCAATTGCGCTCGCATCTTCAATGACTTTCTATACCAACAATTCAGGTCAGACGCAATAAATACCTTCATCACTGACACCAAGATATCCATCAAGAAAATGCTAGACGTTGGAATTGACCTTCCAGATGATATCCTCTTGTATTTGATTCTTTTCAAATTCCCGTCAACTCTTCATCCTCTCCGGCAACAAATAATGCACTCCGATAAGAATGTCACCATCAATCTGGTCTTCAACCATCTTACTCAACTCAATAACAAATCCAAATCCAAGTCTAAGGAAACTAAGTCTCATGATACTGCACTCGTCTTCTCTTGAAACCCCAAGAAACCTGTTCCCCGCGAACTCACATGCAAACGCAGCTTCCATAATCCTTTATCCCCAGACCACTCAGAAGACAAATGCTGGCACAAACACAAACATCTGGCTCCCAAATGGTGGAAAGAAGCCCAAGCCAACTGGAGAGCCCAACTCAATTCCAATTCCAAAGGGAAAGAAGTAGCTCACTACCATGCCTTACTCACCTCTTGGATCAAAGAAATCAGCCCCGTCAATCAAATCATCCTTGATCCAGGTGCCTCTTGTCACATGTTCAATTCTGCGGACTTCTTTGTTAATCTTGAATACCTCACTTGCAACGATTTTATCAACACTGGAAAAGAAAGTGCTAAAATCCCCATCAAAGGGAAAGGAACCGTCAAACTCTTCTGGAACAACTCAGTGGTTACCCTAACCAATTGTTTCTTTGTTCCGGATCTTGTCATCAACCTCATTAGCCCCGGCGAACTCATCTCCACCAAGGGCTGCTCCCTAGTGTCAAAAGGCTCCCAATTGCAACTCTTCTCCAAGGCCAATCCTGTCTTCTCCGGTTTCATCCAGGGAAATCTCCTTGTTGTCAATCTTCCCTTGCTGGTAGGAAACCGCTGCAAGCTTTGCTATCTCAACCAAAAGGAGCTCCCCACTGAAGGCCTAAAATATCTCCACAAATCACTGGGTCATGCCAGTCCTTATTGCCTTAAGAACCTCTTCCCTCATCTTTCACCTCAAGCCATCTCAGATTTTCAGTGCAAAGACTGCGTCTTCTCCAAAATCACTAGATCCCCCTTCAACGTCACATCCTCATCAACTTCTCGTCCATTTGAACAACTTCATATAGATCTAATGGGGCCTATAACGCCACCCTTGAGAAACAACATGAGTTACATTATGTTGATTGTGGACAATTACTCAGGTTACCTATCAACCATTCCTCTCCAATACAAATCCAACGCCGGCCCCCAGCTAAAAATCATTCTGAATCATGAGCATCAGAAACCAAATCATTATCCAGCCACCATCTGCACCAACGGCAGCGGTGAATTCTGTTCAACTGATCTTAAATACTTCTTCACTTCAAATTCTATTCAACATCTCATCACTGAACCCTACCACCACAAACACAACGGAAAAATTGAGTGAGCCAACAGAACTCTTACCGAATCCACTCGTTCCATTCTTCAAAGTTACAAGCTTCCGCTCAACCTGTGGGCTGAAATTTCCAAAACTGCTTGCCTCACTCTCAATCAAATTCCCAAAAATCCGCACTCTCCTTCTCCTTACCAAGTTTTTACTAACAAAACCCTGCCTTCCAGCTATTTTCATCCCATTGGGTCCAAAGTAGCCTACGTTAACAATAAAATACCTCGAGGTGAAAAGTTCAAAGATTGCGGCCTCATCGGCACTTTAGTGGGTTATAACCCAAGCTTCCGTTGCTATCAAATTCTCACTCCCGACAACTCCATCATTTCTACCAAACACGTCAAGATCATCAAAAATTCTGTCTCATCTCCAACTACCACTCCCCAACAACATTCCTAACAAACCTCTTCTTATAAAGCTTGACAATGACTTTCCTCTTCCTCCTCCTCCTTTGAACTTGACCCCTCTCACTTCTAACTCACTCCCCAACTCTCAAACTCCAATTGTCTCTTCTCCTACTCCTGCTTCTGTTTCTTCTCATCTTGAAGAACTCTCCTCTGACTCCTCTTCTGACTCTTCCGACAATCTTGCCCATCAGCTCAACCCCACTTAAAAACTGCAAGACCAATCCCTGATTCAACGCCCCAATCGATACGGGTACCATCATTATTTTGTCCCTAGAACGTACGAGCAAGCTAAAAAGTGCACTGACTCTCTCAAATGGGACAATTCAATGGATTGCGAACTCAACGGCATCAAGGATCTCGCTGTGTGGGACAACTACAAAGGTCCTGAACCTATCAACCCCCTCAACACCACATGGGTGTATCAAATCAAAGACAATTGCCACGGAGATCCTCTTGTATACAAAAGCTGTCTCTGTGTCCAAGGTTTTTACCAAATCTACAGTCTTGATTACCAGGACACCTTCTCTCCCACCGGCAAAGCGGCATCCCTCCAAATGGCTCTTCTCTTTGGATTATACCACTCTCTGTCCATAATGCAATTCTACGTCAAGAGCGCATTCTTACACGCTCCTCTAACAGACAAGGTTATCATCAAACGACCCAAGGGATCCAAAAGAAATTCGAAATACCTTATTCTCAAGAAATAACTCTACGGACTCAAACAGGCCCCGGCAAATTGGTTCCACACATTGAATTCCTGGATACGCGAACAAGGCTTCTACAAATCAATCTCCAACCCCTGTCTCTACATCCACTCCGATAGCAAATCTCTTCTCTTTTTCCACGTTGACAATCTAATCCTGGTCAGAACAGGAAACAACTTTCAACAGGCCTTCCTCAATCGATTTCCAAATTCTAGCCATCACGAGCCCAACACCATCCTTGGAATGAAATACGAGCAAATTGGGGATAAAATCTTACTTTCTCAACCTAAGCACATTGAACATGGCCTAGAAGAACTGAAAATGACTGACTGCAAACCGTCCTCCATTCCCTTGACGGTAAACAAAAATCTTTCTCTTCCTCTGATGAAGATCACAAAGAATTCAAAGCTCTTAATGTCAACTACAGATCCGCCGTGTTCTTGATGAATTAAATTGCATGTCTCACTTGACCATACTTAAGCCTTGTGGTCTCCAGCCTGCCGAGATTTTGCAAAAAACCTGGTATTTGACACTGGAGGGAAGTCAAGCGCTGTTGGAAATACCTCAAGGCAACCAAAATTATAAAGCTAACTCTGCAAATCCATTCCTTCAAAACCCAAATCAAGTGTTACAGCAATGCCACCTGGAGTGACGACCCAGAAACTCAACAATCTCAATCTGGACACCTGTCCCTTCTCTTTGGCTCACTAATCTCTTGGAGCAGTTATTGACAACAAAATGTCACCCACTCAACCACGGAAGCCAAACTAAATCCTTTGGTAGATTCCTTTTTGGAAGCCATATGGATGAAGAACCTAGTCGCCAAGCTCTGGAAGAAGGATCTCAAACCAAGTCTCCACTGCATCAACAACAAAGGTCTTGACGAAAAACTCAAAAAGTTCTGTTGCAACTCGAAAACTTGTCACATCAACATCAAAACAAAAGCTCTACGTGAAGAGCTAAAGCTTGGCAACCTGGTCATCAAACTCGTCTCATCTTCAGAAATGAAAGCCGATGGGCTTACCAAGCCCTTACCTACCCACTCCTTGGCTAATCTCATCAATCTCATCGATCCCGCGTATAAGGCATTATCTCCAGTCTTACAAGTCACGGGGGGTGTTGAATAATCAATTCTCAGCATTTCCTTTTTCTACTGTTTTATATTTTCATTCCTTTTCTTTTGTTTACTTTTTCTACCATTTTCTTATTCTATTGTTTTCTTTTGTTCTCTTCATTTGTCTTATTGCTTTTGATATGGATTCCCATGCCTATGCGTGGGTTCTCATGTCAGTGTCGCGGGTTCTCATCTTCATGTCACAATCTGTTCTCATGTCACCGCCAACCCTCTCATGATCACTCAACTGTCATCTCTCAGCAACACCACCACGACTCTCAAATACTGGAATTGATTTCCTTTCTTCCCGTCGACTCAAGATCTTCTCCTGAGTTCTTTTCCTCAGTGACTTCTTGTCAACTCTACTCAATCCAACAACTCTTACTCTAATCTCTTTTCTTTCTCATTTAAATCCCTTCTTTTATTCTTTCATCTTCCTTCCATTCCCTATCACGTGCAACTTCCTCAAGACCATCAACCTCCTCAGCACACTGACTTTGACTCCATCAAATACAACATCTTCAAATGCCTGGTAAGACCTATCAAGTCCCATCCCAACTCTTCAACAGACCAAAATCCACTCCTAACTCAATCTTCACCCTTGCAGACTGCCTCTCACCAGCTTAACCCGACTTCCCCTCAACCTCTCTTTGACCTCAACTGCTTGTCCTTGACTGTTTCCAAAAGCTCCTCTAGCTTGATGTTTGTTTCCTAGTCTCAAATTCCATTGTGCCTCTTTCTTTTGTTTTCTCACATTGAACACCTAACTCATTGTCACTCTTGTTCCAGCCCTCTTAGGTTCATTCTTTCTTTTAACTCTTTATCAGAAATTCAAATAGTTAAAAATACTTTCTAGAATTTTGCCATTTACTTGGTCTACATCCATTTGATCTACATAGGAACCCCACTGGAAACCCACAACCCAGGCACAGACAGTCAATTTGCTGGATCAAATGGGTCAAACAAGTCCATTGCAGGTTTATTACCTCATTTCAACTAATACCATCAATGGGAATATTCAAAAGGTAATTTCCTCATACTCCACTCATCATACCCACTTAACTGAATTTTCCCTCTCTCCTTCAGATTCAGAAATGCAAGGAGCAACTTTCCCAGTAAGTTTTTTTTTCCTGAAAATATACCCACCAACCTTACATTCCGCCAATTCATAAAACTGTGCTCATATCATACTCAGGTTGACTATTCTCACCACCAGGGATTGGAGGGAAGTGTTCCAATCCCTGCAGGATGACACCTCAATCCCCTCTCTCTCAGCTTCTCATCTCCTTCTTCCTGATCTCAATCATATGTTTTTGTCTTCTTCCCTCACTATCCTGTACATTACTGTTGCATCACAATTCTTGAGAAGTACATTTTTTGCACTATGCCATAAGAAATTTTTACTCACAATTCATATCATGCCATTGTTTCCACCGCCTGTCACCAATACTCCCATATGTGTAGGTATGATGGTACGCAGCATGACATTGTGGGTGACACTTTTGTCCTGGATGTGACATTTGCATGATATTTAACCACTTCAATGGAAGACATTCTCCAATTTCATTAAACTCCTTCATCTATGATAGATATTCATGGTCACCTTCCATTAGCTTTTTTCAAAGGCAGGTGTTGTTGAATTATCAAAGAACTTCAATGGTTGCCAACCATAAAGAACTCTTTTAATGCCTTCCAAGAAGAATTACAATGGATGCCCCCCAGAGGAGGGTCAATGGTTGCTGTTCATCTAGAATGGAAATTGTGACTGTTTACTTGAAAGCAAAATGGACCCTGTCCCTGGGGAAATCCAATGGTTTCCCTCCATAAAAAATTGCAATGGTCTGCAACCATTAAAAAACATTGGTGATAATCCATGATGATGGTTGCATTCTGGATGGAGAATGAATGGTTGGAAACCATTAAGAAGAAAATTTCTTGCTGTTTATGAGTAATTTTAATGGTCACAGTTGGTTAGGATAATCAATTGTTGCCATCCATAAAGAACTGCAATGGTTGGTGTGGAAAAAATAAGGGTTATTCCCCTATAATTGTCCCAAGGTTCAGAGGTTAACGGTTCCCTGCATTTGAAAGGAGATGGGGATGCCCGGAGTTGCACTTGAAATGAGAGATAGAAATAAGGAGATAAAAAGATAAAGAAAAGTAGAGAGAGAGTGAAATTTCCAATCCTTCAATCCTAAGAAATTTCCACCTGGATGTGTATCCGGTATGAGTTCCTTTAACCTCTTGGTGAGATGAGTGATCCAATCCTGATGATGTGATGGTCTGATTCCATGCATCCATCCCCCCTCCCTAACCCGGAGTTGAGAGTGAGGATAAGTCCTCCCTCTCAAACCTAACCTAAGTACACGCGCAAATAACAGTATGACAAAGAAACAGAAAACAATCCCAAAACAGAAACCCTAGCCTCCTCTCCCCACCTCCGTACCCAACTCCCCCCAACGTCCGTACGCCGTTACGTCCTTCTCATGACGCGGTCCTTGCACTGCGCCCTACTCGGAGCCCCCCGCCCCTGTCCGTATCTGTTTGTCCGTGCCCGTCGTGGGTGTCCAGTAATATCCGGCATGATCCGCGGGCCAAGCGCGCGCTCCATCCGTTCCTTTATGGCCCGCAGATTGCTCCGCCCCTACGTATCTGAACCGGCGCGCCCGCAAACCTAGTCGAGCGCACTACCTTCCAAATCTGATTGCCGGGGCGGATTGCGGCCCACGCCGCATTCAATGCTGAGCCCAACCCGTCCACTAGGTGCGGAGCAAAACAGCGGCTGCTGCTGAGCACTCCGCATACCCTAATGCTGAGCCTGCTTGCCTCCAATGCTGAGCGCGCAGCCGCAACGCAGTTCCCAATCCGTGTCTATAAATTGACACCACATCCCCCCCCCAACTTGATTTCTGTCCCCAGAAGTCTTCCATTGCTTCACCATACCACCACCCCCGCTACTTCCACTACCACCCCTACCACTCCCACTACCACCTTCCCCATCCTCCTCCCGCTCCATCGCCACCATGCTCCCATGTGTGTTCTGCGCCCGGAACAGGCACACGTGTTCGATCATCCCCGGTTGACGCGCCTGCGTTGCTTGCCGTCGGGGCCACCGTTGCTGCTTGCTTAGCGACAGCATTCCCTGAGCTCCCCCCCAGGCCATGCAAGAGGGCTTGTCCGGACCCGTTTGTGGTTTCGGACAACAAGTCAATTTTGGAAGGCTTGTGGACACCCCCCGGTTCACCTCCATCCCTCCGCCCTGGAGCTCTGTCACCCCCCACCTTTCACGTGAGCCGCGACTTGGCATCACCTCTCAGCCGGGCCGGACCTCTGCAACGGAGCAAATACAAAACGTTGGAGGAATGGCGCGCGGCAACCCGCGCTTGGGCCGCCGCTGTTGGCATGAACCAAACGGTACCGGACCCAAGGCTTTTCGGACAACCCGCGGCCGCGCCAGCACCCTCCCCTCCTCTTCCACAACCGCCAACGCCGCCCACCCCACCAGCGGCCTTGGATGAGAGGCCTGCAACCCCCAACGTCCCTCCGCCTCCGTCACCCATTGTTGTCCCATAATCGCCTCCAGCTGGACCGAGCCCCCCTGTTGGTTCCCCGGAGGCCCCATCTTCACCGGCTGCTCCTCCCCCCAGCCCTCCCAAGATCCCGGAAATTCCAATTGTAATGGCACTCCCGGCGGCTGGCTTCAAGGTTTTTGCGGAAAGGTCAACCACAATGCTTTGGGATTTCCTCGCAATCCCTGGTGCTCAATCCTTGGAATCCCGGCGCAAGCTCCTGGCATCTTTCCGGGCCTTACTTGCGTCATCAAGGGCGGAAATGGAGGAAATGATGAAGATGACTTAGGCGCATCGCCCCCCCTTTCCCCTTCTTCCCTTTCCTCTTCTTCTGGTTGTACGCGCTTCCCTTTTCATTAAGAAAATACACGTATCCGCGCAAGGTCCTAACCTTGTGAGAAAAAGTGCGCAACCGTGCTTTGTGAGAGTGAGCTTGAGATTGAGTCCGCGTCTGCACATTTTGCTCCGTGAGCGACCGTAAGTGACTAGCCGTTCAAAAAGAGGCACCTGGACCGCCCCAGACAAACTTCCACACAGTTCCCCATACCCTTCCTGTAACAAACACAACAATCAAAACACCAGCGCGCGCCACCGTAAGGGAAGAGAGAGAGAGAGAGTAAGAGAACGGACATTCTGGGGTGTCTAGTTGTCCCGGCTGTGAACCAGCTAGAGCACCCCCTCACCAAATCAAGCTTATTCCCATACCAACCACCCATCCTCAAGATATCCTGAGAGAAAAGAAGAAAGAGAAAAAGAAACCAACAGAGAAGAAAAATAGAAAACTCCTTCTTTTTTTTTTTTTTCCCAACGCCCGTAGACCGCCCGCAAATTGCTTTTCTTCCCGTTTCCCCCATCCGCGGGAGTTTCCTTGCGTCCCGGTTCCGCGGGGCTTGTCCTTGCGTTTAAGGACCTGGCTTTGTGCCGCGCCCGCGTTTCCTGCAAAAACCCCAAGCCAGCAAAGACCCCACAATCCAGATAAGAAAGAAACATAGAGAAACAAACATTCTGGGGTGTGTAGTTGTTCCGGCTGTGAACCAGCTAGAGCACCCCCTCACCAAATCAAAACTTATCCCCTACCTCCACCACCTCCCCCCCCAACTTGGCCACTGTCCCCAGCTGGTCGCAACCTCCGCCTCCGGTTCCTCCTCATACTCCAACACTCTCCTCCGCTTTCCCTGCCCGTGATCGCAGATAGTTGTCTTGAACCTTCCGCCGGACAAATCCTCCACCATCAACGCCTCTGTTCCCGCCCCCGGATCAAAAACCATTCTTGCTTGGAACCCAAACATGAATGGCCTTCCCACAATCACATCCCCACAATCAACCAAAAGAAAAGAAAGCGGCCTACGGACCCTTGCAACCTCAACCTCCTCCTCCTTGACTACCCCATCCACACAACACTGCCCTCCGTTAAGCGCGCAGAGACCCATTGCGCATTTCTGCCAAACCAACCCCAAATCATCCACCATCCGCAATGGCAGCAGGTTCACCATTGAACCGCTGTCCACCATAGCCCACACCTTCCTCCCCGCTAAGACCATTGGAACGTAAGCGAGCGGACTCAAAACCAATTTCAACTCACACTCCTCGCGCCACATGAACCCGCTGCACCGTCTGAGGTACCCAGCCCTGACCGCAATTCCGCAAAGCCTGAACCATCTTGTCTATCACCACTGGAGACACAGCCGCCAGTTCCCGCAAGGTCAGCGGGACCAGAGTCTTGTTACCCATCACCCTTTGCACGATGTCCGCCGCTTTCTTCTTCCCTACAGGATTTGCTGCCGGCGCCTCAATTCCGGGCGCGCGTGCGGCTGGTTTTGGAACGGTTGACGGGGGTCGCTCCTTTGCAGCCACCTCCATCTTATCGGAGACCACCACCTTCTCTTCCATTGCCACTACCCTTACCTCAGCTTCCAACCGAGGTGGTTGCCATGATCGGGGACCGGTAACAATGCCTAGGGACGCTCGCGCCGTCGTTCCCGCCTCCTGACCCCATTTGCGCACCTGCTGCATTGCGGTCGGCTGGCTCGGCTCCATCAGAATCTGTTCGCCCGTTGGAAACATGTACCCCATCCCCGCCCGTCAGAAACATGTACCCCATCCCCGCCAGTCAAACCAATCCCGCGTGGAGAACCTTTGTAAGCTCCTTGCACGCCGATTGCCAATGACTGTTTGCCCCGCAGTACAAACATCCCCTCGGCACAAAGGTACCGGGCGGCAGAAACCCTTCCACCATGTGCGGTGGAGGCCCTTGCGGCTGCTGCTGGCCCATACGGCTCATGCAGATCTTCAAATCCTTCATCAGCTCCATCAATTCACTTACCGGAGGGGCGGACGCGGGTTGATGAACCGGAGAACGCGTGGCAGTAGGTGGAACCGGGGCCGGAAATTGCGCCGGAGCCAAAACCTAGGGGGCGGATTTCTTTGGTCCTGCTGGGAAAGACTTAGCGGTATCCTCAATAAGCTCTTCTAAGTTGAGCTTGCTCTCCACAGCCTGGCAAATGAAAGCCAGCTCCGGAAGGAGCGTGATGCTCCCGTCCAATTACCGCTTTACCAAGTTGTGATTGTAAAGATGCCGCTGCACCCCTGCCCGGAGTTGAGTGCCTAAACCGCCCAGAAACGCGCGCTTCACGGCCCCCATCTGTCCCACCACCACCTTGTTCTTTGACAAGTACCAATAGATCCAATTGAATGTTGAGGTGTACTCCGCCAGCTCCACCCAATTTCTGACTCCTCCGCGCGCGCGCCTCTGAGGCCACGCGGTTGAAATTGCTTTCCGGAATCAAGGTTTGCGCCTACCCCACCGCGTTAAGATCTCCGCCTTCAGTTTTGGCCAATCTTGATTCTTGTATCCTTCCATCTCCTCCAAACCCCGGAGCTTCTCTTCGTCCATAATGAACAGGAAAACAAGCCAGGCCTTATCGGTGTCTGACGCACCTTCCGCATCTGCAATTCCTTTGTATCTCAAGATGAATCGCTCCACATCCGCGGTGTTGAATTGGATGTGAGGGTAGTCGCGCAGCCTGATGAAAACCGGACAAGTGGGTTCATGGTCACTGGAGACCATTGGGGGAACGGCGTAGCTTGTCCTGGGTTGAGCGGAAGGAGGGGGAGGAGGAGGGATGGAAGACGCGAGTGGGCTTGGAGTAGCGGACCCGGAAACGGAAGGAGAAGAAGAAGAAGGAGCGACTGTAGGGAGGTATGGATAGGACATTGCGCCCAGTTACCTTCAAAAGACAAGAAAAGGAAGGTTACTTCCTGGCCAGACCCCCAGATGTGGAAAGAATAAGGGTTATTCCCCTATAATTGTCCCAAGGTTTGGAAGTTAACGGTTCCCTGCATTTGAAAGGAGATGGGGATGCCTGGAGTTGCACTTGAAATGAGAGATAGAAATCAGGAGATAAAAAGATAAAGAAAAGTTGAGAGAAAGTTAAATCTCCAATCCTTCAATCCTAAGAACTTTCCACCTGGATGTGTATCCGGTATGAGTTCCTTTAACCTCTTGGTGAGATGAGTGATCCAATCCTGATGATGTGATGGTCTGATTCCATGCATCCATCCCCCCTCCCCAACCCGGAGTTGAGAGTGAGGATAAGTCCTCCCTCTCAACCCTAACCTAAGTACACCCGCAAATAACAGTATGACAAAGAAACAGAAAACAATCCCAAAACAGAAACCCTAGCCTCCTCTCCCCATCTCCATACCAAACTCCCCCCAACATCCGTACGCCGTTCCGTCCATCCGGTTTGTCCTCCTCATTAGGCGGTCCTTGCACCGCGCCCTACTTGGAGCCCCCCGCGCCTGTCCGTATCCATTTGTCCGCGCCCGTTGTGGGTGTCCGGTAATATCTGGCATTATCTGCGGGCTTGTGCGCGCGCTCCATCTGTTCCTTTATAGCCCGCGGATTGCTCCGCCCCTACATATCCAAACTGGCGCGCCCGCAAACCTAGTTGAGCGCACTACCTTCCAAATCTGATTGCCGGGGCGGATCGCGGCCCACGCCGCATTCAATGCTGAGCCTTACCCGTCCACTAGGTGCAGAGCCAAACAGCGGCTGCTGCTGAGCACTCCGCATACCCTAATGCTGAGCCCGCTTGCCTCCAATGCTGAGCGCGCAGCTGAGACGCAGTTCCCAATCCGTGTCTATAAATTGACACCACATCGGCAACCATTAAGAAGAATATTGGTCACCATTTATGAGGAATTCTAATGCTTGCAGTCCATTGTGAGAAGCCATCATCACCATCAATAAAGAATTTCAATTTTTGGTGACCATTAAGAAGAACATTGATCAATTTTTATGAGGCATTCTAATAGTTGCAGCCCGTCACAAGAAGCAGTCATTACCATCCATAAAGTCTTTCAATGGTTGGCAACCATGAAGAATGAAGAGTTTCAATGGTCTTTAACCATTAAGAAGAACATTTTTTGCTGTCCATGAGGCATTCTAATGGTTGCAGTCTGTCATGAGAACCAATTTTTGCAATACATAGAGATTTTCAAAATTCAGCAACCATGATGGAATTTCAATTTTTTCTGCTCAATTTGCTTACATTGAATTCCAATGGATGCCGGCCATAGAGAATTTCAATGTTCACCATCTATTAGAAATTTTAAAGTTTTCAGTGCACTTTGCCCACATCTTCATGCCTCCAAACAGATTCACCACCCACATGCTGGATTACTTTTCATCTAATTCAGAAAGGCTTTAATATGCACAGGTCTATCCCCGGATAATGCAAGCCACATGCATCACACATCAGCATGAAAAACAAATGACCATGGATCTACATTTTGCATCATGTAGACATGGTTAGAATCTTTGTTTTTTTGGTGGGTTGCAGCAAGAAAAATGAAACAACTCTTCTTGTCAATGGATATAAATATCCCTCCCTTCTGTCAGGTTTTTCCCCTTTTCTCCATTCCCCAATACCCCTCAAGCCAGCTTCACAAATTTTTCCCATCTATTTCTTACTTCCCTCACAATGGCATCCATTTCTCCTACATAATCAATCCCACCTTCAGGTTTGTTAACCAACTGTTTTTTATTTCATCAACTTCAAAGACTCATCCCTACTGACCTTTGCCTTGATGGACTAATGTTCATTTTGATAAATTTGCCATGCAGATCAAAGTTGGAGCAAGGAAAACATGAAAGAAATCTATCCTCCTTTGCTTTTATTTTACTGATTCAAACGAATGTCTGAATACTTTGGGCTACACAAAAAGCAGATGGGAAAATAAAATCCAATTCAGTGCATTCTGGCCAGGTAATGTCTCATTGCAGCCAAGAAATATGTGGATACAATTTTCTTTTATGTTATCAGAGCTGGTTCCAAGAGGACCATAATCAGAAATTGAGTATTGATCTATTTATACACAAGAATTACTGCTGCATGGATCCAATGTGCATAGGTTGCATCATGAGCAGAGAAAATATATCCGTTTGATCCTACTACCCTCATCATTGATGGTGGGAGGGCATAGAAAACCCAACCAAGTGACTGATGAAGGTGGATTGGCAGCATCTTGGATATCCCCAGCCTTTTTGCACTTCAAAGCTTCTTTCTTCTTGACTTCATCAACACACTGGATTAGCCAAATTTTGAAAGAAAAATCAGCAAATTGAATGGCAATGGCCATTGCATTCACACCACCATGCAGAGTGTATTGTTGAACAGTTGCACCTATTACTTGCTGAGCATGTGAACCTGAAGTATTAAGGGCTAAATTTCCTGCATGGGTAATAGATCTGATGAAACCTTGAAAGCACTTTTAGATCAATTTCATATTCAAAATGCCACAGTTTTTTTCCCCACCCACTACTCAACCACCTAGCCAAAGCATCCATCAAGAACTACTTGAATAAAGCCATTTCCCCCCATGCCATCCCACCAATACCTCTGTTGGAACATTTGATAAACTCAATTGGTCAAATGGCCCAGAACCTCTTGATAAACTCAATTGTTCAAATGGCCCAGAACCTCCTGCTCCTACTGGTGTCATACAAACTCCTTGTAAGATCTTTTCTCACTACAAAAATCTTGGGTTGCTAGAATCTGACCTTGCATCTCAAAAACTATCCTTTCCCAGCTACTTAACTCACTTGTTGCAAACTAAGTAAGCACCATTCAGTTTTTCAGCTCCATGTTATAAAGAGAAAGAAGCAGAGCCATCTTAAAACTTTAATACTCACATCCATATTTAACCTTTTAAACCTATTCTTTTTTTAACCTGTTAGATTCAATCAGCTAAAAGCAATAAAACCAACTAAACTCCAACAAACCTAACCTCTTGCCTCTTAGACCAGTGATGTAAATCTCAGCTCAGGAAAGCAGAAATTCTTGTCTGCTTTGCCCAACATCCAGCCTAACCTAGAACAAGCTGGTTTTGAAGATTCTTTTTTTCTTCTTTGCCCTATCATCAACAAAATGGAAAGCTTCTTTTCTTTCATCAATGATCACCCTTCCTATGGGAACAGCAAACTCACCCTGACTCTAACTTGACTCTGACCAGACCAGGCAGGTTACTCACACATTAAAACTCAAATTCTCCCAATAATACAAAAGTATGAACTTGTACTCCCATGTTGTCCTACCTTAACTTGAACTCTCTGGGAATAAAGCCTCACAGTCCTCTCCCCACTGAATTTCAACCATCCAAATTGATAATTTCATGGCCAGGAACAAGACTGAAGGATATATTTTTTTTCCTTGTTGTTATCATTTATGTTGATTCACCAAGCTGACATTGTCCCAATCCCTCCCCAATTGTTTGCTGTACTTCTCTTTCTGCAATTCTATGATTCAATATTCTATGTATATGTCCCTTGGTGAATACGAACTGCATACCACTCAACTATTAATGTTGTTACTTTCATTATTCACCAGGACAAAAGCATATCACAATCATAAGATTTATGGAGGAAAACCATCTCAGTGAAAATTGAAGAAGGATCTTCTCTTTACCCAAAAAATCACCAGTAACAAGAACAAGGGACAGCAACCCAGAATTCTGTGGAGGTACAGGTCCTAAACAAATGTGGGCTCTATCCTCAGATTGATCCTGAAAATCCCAGAAAGCCAACAAATGAAGAGTTACAAGAGGCGCATGCCTTTGTTGAATCCAACTTTCAAATGGTTGATCATGGTTGAGTGCTCATGATGGATAAGGAGAAGAATGAGATTATTGCATTTATCAAATTTACCCCAATCCAGGACCTATCACCTCAGGAGTATGGTGATATTGACTTTCTTGCTTGGTTCCTGCACCAATGCAAGAAATTTGTAAACCCAGTGGGCTCACCATCTAGATAATGGGCAGGAAAAATGTGGGCAATTGGATGGAAAAAGGTCATGGTAACAGCTGAAATGATTGGCAAATACATCAAGGACCCAAAGACTTCTGCTTCCAAATGCCAGTCTGATGAATTTATCTCTTACTCTGAAAGGGATTCTATTATACTCAGAGGATTCTTTAGCAATATGGCAAACATTCTGTCAGCTTGCTACTCTTGCAGAGCAAGCTGCAAAAGTAACAAAAATAACATAAAAATAATAATAATACAATTAACCTAAGAAGGAGTAGGAAAACCATAAATATTATTACAGAAATGGGTTTTTCACCCAAAATTAGGTGGGGTCACTCACTGACCCCGCCCTTGAAATCCAACTCCTTATATTTTTAAATAATTAAGGAAAGAAAAACCAAAATACTACGGCTCCATTATTGAGCTTTTTGGCCAATTAAATATTTCACACACATTTTCACGTATAGGTTTCACACCTAAAATTCAGTCAGAATTGAGGTGTTGTGTATATTATAGGAGTTACGGACAGAAATGTGTTTTGTCACAATTCCCGTACGCAGCCGCGGCAGCCAATGCACCCGCGTGCGGCTGAGATACAGCCTTGTCACCCCGTTGAGGTTGTGTACGCAGCCCTGGGCCTCTGACAAGTACGCAGCCGCGGGACTACGGGTTGACAGAGTGACAGGCAGCCTGAGAGTCTCAGGTACTGCCTAAACATGCTACAACATACACGGGAACTTCCTACATATGTAATGAATGTTCCCATCGATAGTAGACAGTCTAAAAATACATAATATTATATAAAAATACATAAATCATCCTTATACATATTTTTTTATTTAATATAATTCAAAGTACCAAGAATGTCAAAAATAAGACAATTACAGCTTCTAAAAATATATTAAAATACTATAATATACTTTTATGAGAATTGCTAGACATCAATATTTTCGTGACATACTAAGGAAACTAATGATGTAGAAATATTACATGAATTCACATGACTTATATTTTCAAGTAATTATGTTAGTAAATCAACTGGAACTCAAAAATAATGAGTAAAATCAATATTATGACTTTTACTCCATTTATATAACACATAATGAGAACTTACCTGACATCAAGATGTCCGTAGAAATGTCTATTTATATAATTATCAAACTACTGGGAACATTTACAAGGATAATTAATTAAATAATAAATAAATAAGACAGATTAGTGTTATTCACACGTCCTAATGTCTATTATAAAGTGGAATAATTCCCATACCCTGTGGAATTAGATGCTACCCGTGCTATAGCACCAAGAACACATGACAGGATACCTATGGTTACCCTGCTAGCCTTAGTGCCCGTCCCTTTGAGCACCTACAACCCTCAGAAGGACCATATTGGGACTCCAAAAAGCTATAAATAAAGAGCTCTTTTGAGGATATTGATGGGCAGAGACCCAGTAATATTCATATCCAGACGCCGTGCCAAGGTAATCAAATACTTATAAGAGATAAGTAAGTGATTTATGGCAATGTCTGATCAGTAATATCCGTCCTCAAACCTCTTTTTATCAATTAAAACTGCTGAACAACCTTATAACCCCAGTATACAGGTTTAACCCATCAGTACACGTCTCAAACAGATACCCAAAGGATTTAATAACATACCAGTGAGTCTTATTATCCTTTCTCTGTCGTGGTAGTTTGGCTACAAGGCCCTACCACTCCATTGTGTATTTTATATACATATTATCTTTGGGTAAAATATTCTTTAAACTAAAGAGCTCAAAGTAACCCGGACTACGTGTTTTCATACTGAAATCCCTGAAGAGAGGTGTTAAAGATCCCCAATATAATTTTGGCCCCTCTATAAATATTTAATAATCAATTTATTCATATTGATTTAAAACAATAAACAATAACCAAACCACTTAACCTTTCAATAAGCTTAATCCAAATATTCTACGGATTTTTGCTGCATTTATTAAATAATATATTTATTATTTACTCTATCACCTCTGGTAGCTAAAGGATAGCAAGGGTCTTGGCATCCAGGAGGCTGACACATTCCATTCCAGAAAAACCAAACCCTCATGCAAAATTATAACATCCCATCTTTCTCAAAATTATCATTTGATGATCCTCTTGGAACCAGCTCCTGTTAACCTCACCTCACCTTCACCTCTTATGGCTTCTGAAATTCACCCCCTTTCAATGAGAATGATATATCCAAATTTTCCTTTGCTTTCTTCATATCACAGAAGAAATCATGTGGATCACTTGCTACTCCCTCCAAGGGATACAATGTTCATTATGGGAATTTTTTCATACCTGACTATGGGGTTGGAATTGATTTCTCTACTCAAAATGGCATTTTCAAGTTACTCTGGCAATCAAAAAATTTTTGGCACTGTGCACTTCCTCCTGTAGAAAATTCTTTGTATACCCATCTTTCCAAGTCTTTACAAATAAATTTTAGAACCCTAAACACGTGTAGAAGCATTCAGGATGTTACTTCACAACATACCAAAGCTAAAAAAAATAAAGTACTTCATATTTCTGATCATAATTACTATTTGCATAGAAATTAAACTGTTTATTTTTACTCTTTGATCTTGAAACTTTCTATGTGATGGTCTTGTAGATTGTGGTAAAAGGTATTTCTAGAAATGATGACTAAACATTATAATGGTGCCTTGTTAACATCACCATCAAAGACTTAAAACATTCCCATCTCTTATCATCCAAACAAATAAATAAATTCTAAAGGTACAATGTTTGCTCAGACTTTTGGTGAGCTCAAAACATGGTTCTTGGAAATGCCAAGTAATTTTTTAGTCGCCAATTATGATGAAATATATAAATCTCCTAGGAAGATTTGTGCTGTTTGATTTCATCAGCTGGTCCCACCTTCAGGATTCAGTGATAGCTCAATTCTGTCTTCTTTGATTAGAGCGCAGGATCCAACATCTCCCCCCCAGTCTTGGGACTCAACATTTATCTCCTTATACTCAATTCTTGGTATCCCACTCTTCTTGTCCTAAAACTATTTAAATCTAACAAGTCAACCTACAAGCAGCACATGTTTCTTCTTTGATTCCACAACTGATTGACCAGCATCAGATTGATTCAAGATTAACTTGATCCGGTACTCAAATTCAAATTACAGAAAAGAAATGGAGAGAGATACAGATGGACAGGAGGGTAAAAATATCATCCTAGCAAGTGAGGGGGGGACAGGGTTGGTTGTGTTTGGATGCATAGTACAGGACATGCAGACGCATAAAACCATACAATGCTTAAAACATTCAAAATTCATACAGTGCATGCATATTTGCATATGCACCAAGGCAAGAAACCAAACAGAAACACATAAAATCCCTAACCTGGATTACAGAAAAGAGACTCTCCCCTCACTGACTCATTGTCTGTCATCCTAGTTAAGAATCCGGTACAGAATTATGTTGTATCCTGTCCTCTAATTCAAATCTTATAAAAGACTAACACTTCATTTCTTTTCTATATACATACTCCAAAACCATGATGCAATTCACACCAACTCATTTTCTGTCATCTTAGCCAAGATTCTTTACAGGTGGGGGGGATTTCATCACCCCCCACCAAGAAAGCAAGTGAGGGGGGACCGGGTTGGTGGGGGTGATTTCATCACCCCCCCCCCCACCTAGCAAACAAGGGGGGGATTTCATTACCCCCCCACCTAGTGAACAAGCAAGCAAGGGGGGGACCAGGTTGGTGGGGGGATTTCATCACCCCCCCCCCCCCACCTAGCAAGCAAACCAGGGGGGGATTTAATCACCACCCCACCTAGCAAGCAAATGAGGGGTGGACCGGATTGGAAGGGGGGGATTTCATCACCTCCCCACCTAGCAAGCAAGCAAGCAAGGGGGGATTTCATCACCCCCCCACCTAGCAAGGAAACAAGGGGGGGACTGGGTTGGTGAAGGGTATTTCAGCACCCCCCCACCTAGCAAGCAACTGGCTTGGTCTAGCAAGCCAGGGGGGGGACTAGGTTGGTGGGGGGGTATTTCATCACCCCCCACCTAGCAAGAAAGTGAGAGGAGACCGGGTTTGTGGGGGTTATTTCATCACCCCCCCCCCCATCTAGCAAGCAAGGGGGGGGGATATGGTTGGTGGGGGGGGATTCCATCACCCCCCCACCTAGTGAGCAAGCAAGCAAGGGTGGGACCAGGTTGGTGGGGGGGATTTCATCACCCCCCCACCTAGCAAGCAAATGAGGGGGGGATTTCATCACCCCCCCCCCCACCAACCTAGCAAGCAAGCAAGAAAGCAAGGCCGGGGGGCCCGGGTTTGTGGGGGGGATTTCATCACCCCCCACCTAGCAATCAAACAAGGGGGGGACTGGGTTGGTGGGGAGTATTTTATCACCCCCCCCCCCCCACCTAGCAAGCAAACAAGGGGGGTACTGGGTTGGTGGGGGGGATTTCATCACCCCCCACCTAAGGATAGAGTTTTCCCCCCCCAGAAATGGGGGGGGATTTCAAATCCCCTCCCCACCTGTTGGTTGAAAAGGGTGGGGGGCATGCATGTCCTCCATGCTACCCCCCCCATAGCCACCTGGACCACACTTGGGGCCTGTCAGCTCCAATTTTAGGTCCTGGCCTACTATGAGGTTGACCACCTCACCCACCCACAACAACCACCACACGACCCACTACCACCCACCACCAAAACCACCCACCTCATCCACCACAACCACCACAACCACCATCCCATTGTTAAGTCACCTTTTTATTTTTTATTGATTTTATTTTTTTTAAAAAAAAGGTATCCATTGTTTTTATATATCAATCTTGATTGAATTGAATGAATGAATGTCTGGTTAAAATGGGTATGGGATTTGAAATTTATTCCTCAATATTTTTCATTCTATTACTAATTGAAATTTTAATTCTGCATTATTTTTCTTTGGGTTTTTCATTCATGTTGTGATTCCTGGGTGTTATCCTGAAACACAATTTGTAGTTTTGATGAGCTTGGCATTTCAGAGTATTCCAAGTAGATACAACATGGATCAAAACCTCTTGTAGTGGGAAAAAGACACAAGCTACCAAAGTCAAATGTAACTTCTACATTTAAAAGTAAAAAAAATTTCAACCGTACCAGAAGAAAATTTGCAAAATATTGTGATGAGCCAACATACTTTGAGACCCTTTGGGAAAATCTTCCACCCAATCATGTTTTCTTACCAAAATTTTTCCCTGAAATTCTGGTCAATGCTGTCACAAACCACCAATTCCAGACCTACTTCATTCTTGAATACCACAGTTTGAAGACCCCCAAAAATACTCCACAAATGCATACTTTGTGCAACATCATCTCTGACTTGTACCAAATGTCCAAGAACCGCCATTCACTCAGCAAAACAAAAACAGCAGCCTTAACTGGCTGTATGCATTATATTTAATTTTGTGCTGGAAGTGATAGGGGTGCCTCTCCATGTTTCCCCAATTTTTTATGAAAATTCAAAAAATTGAATCCATGTTGACTTCATAATAAAAAATAGGGGTCTATTCTTTCAAACCATTTTTGGATGAAGAGACTATCAAGAAGGAAGATGAACTGTGGGAGGATATTCCTGCACACAACAAATTCATCTTGGAAAGAATCTGGTCACTGTGTACCTCAGCTCATTCTCAAAAAAAGAAGGTTTTGGATCAATATCTAATTCCAAACTGGTCTTCATCTGAGTGGATGGAAGCCAAGAAAGATTTCAGCATTTTTTCCAATGTGGTTGTGACATTTGATGATTTCTCAAACAAGCTCCATACTGATAAGAATGAATTAAATGGTTTCAAATATGGGATATTTTCTTACATGAGCAGATCTGCAGGACAGCCTATCCTTCCTCCCTGAAATTATTTGGGTCATGGTTTATCTTTTCCAAAACTTGGTTGTATTGTTGACTTTGAAAAAGCCAAAGGCATTATTGAAATTCTTTGGAAGACTCAATTTTTTGAAAATCATACTACATTTCCTGCTCCTAGTTTAAAAATCTCTTAAACCCACACTCACTTTGGCTGCTTATTCCAAATTAATAAAAAACTAGCAAATGTATCTTTAAAACTCCAAAATTTTATTCCCTCAAAAATTGATGAACAAATTTTGGGAAAGAAGGCCCAATATGGCTGATGTTTTTGTTTCTATGGTATTTTTTTCATTTTTGTAAGTTTTATCTCATCTATTGTATTTTTTCATTTTTGGTGTTTTTATCTCAGTAATAAATCAAATATATTTACAATCCCAGTAATTGAGCAATCTCCTTGAGTTCTTCCACTGTTCTACTTCTTCCAATACATTTGATAGCCATTGAGAACTTCTGTTTTTTAAATGTCTGAATAAATTGGGCTACAAGAAAAGCAGATGGGTTCATAAGCTTGTGAGATCCATGATGATGTAATGACACCAATGACCTTTCAAAGACTTGATGAGGGACTACTTAGGTGCCCTGAAAGCTGCAAAGACAATCCAATTTTGTGCATTCTGGCCAGGCACTGTTGCATTGCATCCAAGCAATGTGTGGATGCAATTTGCTTGTATGTTATTGGAGCTGGTTCCAAGAGGATCATAAAATGATAAGTTAGAGAAAGATGAGATGTGATACTTTTGCGTGAGGGTTTACATTTTCTGAAATGGAACATGAGATAGTTGTTCAATGATGACATGCCTTGGTGAGTAGCCCTATTCCCACTCCAATTCAAGTCTTTTTATTTTCTTCCACAATGGATGCCCACCTGCTAAGACCAGAACTAGTTAAATGAATTTTTTTTATTTTTATAAATTTCACCTCCTCTTGATTTTCTAAATTGCAATAAGAAGTCTGCTTCTTGCCTTGGTGTCAACATTCTACCTCAAAAAAACAAAAGAACCTTCCCTTTTGTGCAGACCAGGGATAGTGATCAACACATATGAGTGAGGATATTGACTATTTTTCTTCCCTCTTTTGTTCTTTTTCCTTTGTTTCCTCTCTTTGGTATTTTGTCATCTTTCATTTCAAATAATCTTCATTTTTTGAAATTTGAAAAAACAATTTTTGCTTGGCTTTCTGTATTTTCCCTCATTGAAAGTAGAAGTATAGAACATAAAATTACATCAACATAGGTTATTTAATAAGAAACCAACAGAAAAAAAGCCATGAATGGCTGATTTATATAAGGAATGATTTGTACAGTTAGTGAGCATGGTGTGTTAGTATTATCCTAAATACATGTTTATGGATTTAATTTTGGGCAGTGAATAAAATTACTTACCCAGTTTTTGACCATTTAATGGAAATTCAAGTCTGGAAACCATCAGCCTCTTCTGGAATTTTTGAATTTCACTCCAAAGGAATTCCCAAACACCAACTGCAGCAATTTTTGGATGATTTGTGGACTGCTTGTAAAGCAAAAGATTTGCTCATATCTGGCTTTCCCTTGAAAATCAATTGCAAACTAATTTTCCAGAAGTTCAGAAAATTCTGATCTCTATTCACAATATTTCTCCACCTGCTGGAAGTTAATTATGAGATACAGCATCACATAACCCTGAGATATCACTGGGATACAGAAATTCCACCTACATTCAGGTGGCGCCCCATTTTTTGTGGTTAAAAATCCCCAAATTTGGGTTTACAGCACTTGAATGTGGTCTGGGGGTGCCTAGGTACCCCTAATTACCCCCTAAAATGGCTCATTTGGGGCTATATTGCCCCAAATGGGCCCAAAGTGTCAATCACAACATATGCCACCCCTGGGGGGTTGCACGTGTTTTGAATAGTTTTATTCAAAACCCTGGGTTGTGAATTTATCACTTCCCTTTGAAAAAATGCATCAAAGAATTTGCAAATAATTTAAAAAAATAAATAAATAAAACTGATATTTTTTCACCAGTTTTTATTTTAATTATTTTTAGTTAAAGAATTTTGAAACTCAGATAAGTTCATAAAGAAAAATCAGATAGGAAAATTCCTTAATTTGACAGGTTCAATTGGTTTAATTTATTCAGAGGAAAAAATTTATCCCTAGAAATATATCCTTCTATAATTTTGATTCATTAGGAATTTTTAATGTTTGGTTAGTTTCTTGAATTTTTTTTGCAAATTTCTTCATTTATTTTTTGAATTACTTGGAGGAAAACATTGGATTTTAACAATTTTTGATCCAAGAAACATAGAATGAATTTATTTACTTTAAATATATTTTTTTTTATTAAAATATTTTATATCTTTTCAGCAGTGTAATTTTCCATATTTTTTTTTTAGTTCAACATGATTCTAAGTATTTTTAATAATTTTTTGGAAATTTCAATTATTTCTTTGTTTTGGGGTGAGACACCAATTTTTGGTGTGCTAAGGTCCACATGGCAGAATCTGTGGAATGCACAGTCTAAACATCAGCATTATTGGTGTGCACAGTTCCACGTTTGAAATAATACACCATATTTAGGCATGTGGAACTGTGCATTCCAAGATCATTGAGATGTGGAACTGTGCATGGAAAACAGGGGAATTATATAAGTAGTTTATTTTTTTACAAATAGCTTCCTCCATGATTTATTATCATTCAAAACTCCAAAAGTTTCCAAAAGGTTAGAGGTTATGAGTATAATCTTTTAAAGAAAAGGATAATCTAAAGAACTTCCTTATCAAAAATTTTTTGATTGGTTTCTGGAAATTTTGAATTAAAATATTCAAAAGATATATGATTCAACAGATTCAAGAAATAAAAATTGATAAATAGCATCAGCAATGGCATTTTCACTGTGTTCTGTTTGTGGAAAGGTGCAACAATTGGGTGATGTTAAATTCATGGCTCAAATGAGCCGTGTGGCATGGCTACACGGCTAAACCTGAGCCTTGCAGACCCCACACAATTTGAGTGTGGTTGGGATGTACTTCCCATGGCACCGTACCACTGTGTGGTGGCCGCACAACTAAATCTGAGCCATGTAGAGCCCCACATGGCTCAAATGTAGTTGTGTTGCCATGCAACATGGCCAGCCCAACCACATTTGAGTTGTGTGGGGCTCTACCCGGCTCAAATTTTGTTGTCTAGCAGTGCCACATGAATACAAGTCTGGTGGGCACAAAAATAAAAACAAAAAATAATAAAAATAAAGGGTATAAAATAAAGCAAAATAAACTAAATAAAAATTCAAAAAAAAAAAAAAAAACAGAAAACAGAAAACAGAAAACAACCAAAAGATCAAAAAAAAGTTGATTTTTTGGTTAAAGAAAAACAAAAAATAATAAATAAAACAAAAATAAGTTAAAATAAATAAATAAAAATGAATAAAAATAAACACTGGAGACAACCAACCAGTTGTCTTCAGATTCAAGCAAAAAATTCAAGTTCAACATGACTAGCCCTAAAGTAAAGGGCCAAAAAATGCAAGAAGTCTTTTGACCAGCCCTAAAGTGAAAGTGCAAAAAAAAAGAGTCTTTTGACAAACCAAAAAATACAAGAAGTCTTTTGACAACCCCTAAAGTAAAAGTTCCAAAAAAAATATAAGTCTTTTGAGCAGCCCTAAAGTAAAAACACCAAAAAAAAGTTCAACTTGTGTTAAGCTGATTTCATCACAAGCTTATCACAAGTTAAGCTTGTGATGGGATCAGCCCAACACAAGTTGAACTGACTTACCATCAAAATCTCATAAAAAACACTCATCATAATAATTTCAACTCAAAACACTCAGCAAAATGATGTTCAAAATGTGATAAACCTTTATATTAATAGAATCACAATATCATCATTTTAGACCCAACCCAAATGACAAAATTACTCTATAAGTTAGAATACAACTAAATTTGATCTTTGAGGTGATCAACCAAATAAGCTGCTTTTTTAGAAATCATGGAACATGTTTTGGAAACTATGGGCGGGATTTCAATCACATCTCCCTTAAGTAGAAGCTGAATCCAATGGTTATTGTTAACAAAGCCAATGTAAATCTGATCTGATTGTTCTTTTACACCCATTTTCATAGGATTCAAAGAACAACATGATTCCAATGAAATGAAACATATTGTTCTTCCAAAATTATCTGCTATTATTTGACCCATGTCAAGCTTTGAAAGCTATTTTGAAGAGGGAATCTTTTCATTGATTTCATTGACATAAATTCGTTGTTCTATCTTTTCAAAAACTTTACTGCCACCAAGGATCTTAGGATAGCACCCTTTATTTTTCCTCAATGTTTCAATCATTTCTTTCCAAACTTTAAACCATCCATCCTCATTATACCCAAGTGATTTAGCAATGACTCTAAAACCACAATTTCCATCACCAACTGGGTCTCAAACCTCACCCAAGAACTTATGTAAGTTCTCAGGTATTTGATTGAGGTAATTTCCTTCCTAAAATCAAAAAGTAGTTGGCCAAAATTCAAATCTCATTAAAAGAATCAGCACTCACCAAAGGTGAGCTTCTGTTTGACTCCTCCATTGCGTCTGCTTCATCTTTTGAAAAGTAATTGGATTTCAATGGCACCAAACCTGATGAACTTCCAGTATCTTCCACTGAACTATTAAATTCATATGAAGAGCCTGACTTGGACTATAAACATTTCTCAATCAGTTCATTAAACCAAAAAAAATGAACCTTTCACAAAAGAAAAGACTTACAACCATTTTTCTTTTCTTCTTTGGTGCCCTTCTACTTCTCTTTGCCTGCTCAAGTTCCTTTTCAATGGTTAAAATCAAGAATGATCTTGCCAGGTATCTGGAAATTTTGGAAGGCCTCTGCTTGATTGCAAGAGTTTAGGTTCAAGTCTTGGCTTTTATTGATAATTGGCCTTCTCCTTCATTAAGTGCTTCAACAGCCTGCAATAATCTTGATCAGGTTGATTCAAGATGATTGCATTGAGCTTCTCATGTAACTGAAAATCTTTGAGCAGTTCATCAACATTGACCTTTAAAAATTCAAAAGGATCAAATATTATTCAAGTAGGAATCATCATTTTAGTCAAGCAGGAATCATCATTAAAAAAGCAGTTATCAAAAAGCATTAATCAAAAAGCATTAGTCACAAAGTGATTTGAACAACCCAACTTAAACCAAATTACGGAACTATAACTGCAAGGGTCATAATTAAAACTCCACTGTGGATGAAAATCTTCAGGAACAACAGAGCCTCTTGAGGCTAGTAGGTCCCCTATTTGGTGGGAAAAGGGCAAACCCATATTCATCAAGTATGACTTGGTGCACACTTTCCCATCATGGTTCTGCTTTAACCTCTCCAATTGATCCCCAAAAAGTTTGATTGCTTGTAAAGACACCTTGTATCCCAATATAACAGTTCAGTAAGAAGAACTATTCCAATCTTTATTTTAGATTTGTAAAGCGCAGCCTGAACCAATTTAATTTGATTTGAAACTGTGCCCTATAGGGTTTGCCAAACATCCAACATGTTTCCCAATGAGTTTGCAATGAATTGTTTGAGAGTAGCATGGGCCCCTTCAACCCAAGAAATTTTTTTATTTCCAAAGTCTGGTTTTTTTCAATTCCAAGCTGTTACAAACGTCTCTTTGATACCAAAAATATTATGATTCATATACTTGAGTACATCCTCACGGTCTTCCAAAAAAACAATTTATACAAGTAATAATTTAAGCAACCCAAAACTAGGAAGTGATTTGGCACTTACTCTAAGTTCCGCATCATTGAAATCTGCCTCCTCCTTGTTTTTTGAGGCCCCATACTTAGCCCACAGAGACATAAAGCTTTCCCACCCTTCAAAATCATTATTAAAGCGCACTTTACGGTTTTTGTGTATGTTTTTAGACAATTGCAATTGACAGCACTGTCTTGTTTACTCAGGAAATTTTTTTTCTAGAGAATGGATCAAAGATTTTTCACAGCCTTTCACAAATACTTTTGGAAGTCTCTCAGGATCATGAGCCAACTCCTTTAGCGCATTTACAGACCAACTGTAGAAATCAAACATTTCTCTTTTTATAAAAACAAGAGTTTTTGTGAAGGTTTTCTGGTTTGAAGTAATTCATATGACATGAAATAGGGGATGTTGTACCTATTTGTCTTATAAGTACAATCCATCATAGCTATAACATGGAATTTCTTGCTAAGCTTTAATGACTCTGGGTGAGCCAAGAATAAGGCCTCCAAGTGACCCTCCCCACTGAATTTTGCTTGATGAACCCAACCTGAATTACCAATTTTTTCAAAGAGGACCTCCATAAAACATTTTCCCTTCAGTTCTTCAAGTGCTACCTTTTGCTTAGTGTTATAGATTTTTTGGTCATCAACATATTTGCCAACATCAATCTTGCTTAATTTTCCTTTTAGTTGAATTTTATTGAGCCAATCATTCATGCCTTCTTTTAGATTTTCTAAGGCTACCCCAGAGATTCTCCTCAGGTGAGGATTCACTGAGGGGTGTGGAGATGGTTCATGGTTATGTCAATCATTCTTGTAGGAGATTTACCACAAGGGATCTGCCTTTGTGTGACTAGCAGGGATTAATGGCTAAATCCACATATTTATCATGCTTTAAGTTGAAAACTGTTAAGGCTTAACCATGCTTCATTTCCCATGTTTGACAATACATTTGTGCCTCTTCCCTAATATGAAAAGCTCTCACAGGAGGTGGGGCAAGTGGATCTGTCATATTTACATAGATATATTTATGGCATGAACTCCATTGGTTTCAATCAAATTAAATATGGCAAAGACCAGTAACATAAAATTTTACTCACCACCAGAGGTCATGTCCATTTGTGAAAAATTTTGTTCCTCAGTTGTCACCCTTGATGAGGATGCAATGGGGGATTTCAATTATTCATTACCCAAATCCTTCTTTTCTGCAGCTTTGTTCATTGAACCAATGTAGTCCTTGAAAGCAGCCATGTTAAAAGGAGGGCTTGCAACTATTCCCATAATGCAAAAAAAATGCAATGCAACTTCATTATTCAATCCAAATTTCAATTGAACAACTACCAAGTTTGCTCACTTTCAAGTTGAGAAAGATCAATTTTGTGGGATGTTTTATTTGCAGTTTTCTATAGTTTCACTTTGATTTCAATTTAATTTCACTTTATTTCAATTTAATTTCACTTTAGTGTCACTTTATGATTTCTAGATGTGGAACAACAGTCCCACATAGTAAGCATTGATCCCAAATTTGGGTTGAGGGAACCCAAATGTGGTCCAGGGCGACCCAAAAAGTTTGGAACAACCCCTGTGCGGCCACATACCCCCAAACATGGCTCAAAACTGCTGTGTATGGGGTGTATATGGCCCCTGGGGTTTGAGTGTGTTTGAGACAACTCCTTGGGCGCGTCTAGGTGCATGTTTTTGCGCGCACGCGCATATTTGATGCATGTATGGGCTGTGTAGGGCCCTACATAACTCCCACACAACTGGGAGTTGTGAATTTAACATAACTCAAAAAAAATAATTGAAGCAATAAATAGTAGGTGTTACAGTGAATGATTTTTTAGGGCTTCAACCTTCAAATCAGCTTGTTCATGAAGAAAAAATCAGATAAATTTTCAAGAAACATTACTTAGATTCATTATGGTCCTGGAGAAATTCCTCATAAACCTGAAATAAATTTATGGACACCAGGAAGATTGGGAGAGTATGAACATACCTCAAGGCATTTCCTGTCAAAAAATGGTTGAAATTCGGATTCATCCAGAGAAATTCAATCTTTAAACAGAATAATGCCAAGCAATCAGCATTCTTAAGCATTAAAATTCAATTTGAATTTTTTGAATGGCTATTTTCTGTTCAAGTTTTTTTGAAGAGTTCCCAAAAATTTCAAATAAAATCTTTTGATGAAATTTGATTCTTCTAGCTTATTTTCAATATATACCACCAGGGATGATTCCATTATATTAAATGATTTCATTTAAAATCATTTAAAAAGTTAAAAGAGAGTTTCAGAGACAAATATAGTTCAATCTTCTACAATTTTTGCCTGATATGACTGTTAGATAATAAAATGAAGAGGGGGCACTTGTGAAAACCATTGTTAGAATAATTTCTGATGAATCAAGGGGGAACTCCAGTTTGAATCAAGGAAAAGTACTTGATTCTATTTTTGATAGGAAAACCCTTTATCAAATGAATGATACTTGAGCACCACATAGGGTTGGTACTTTCTTTTGCAAACCACTTTTAGATTTACTGGGAGTCCTACTTTTGGTACTAATACTTGGCATGGACTTAGACCCTTCTTCAGGGTGTTGAAGTAGATTGACTAAGATACACACTCCTACTTGCAATAATCACCTCAGATTTACAATGCTTTTTGATTAAAAATGGGCCAGAACTTTTTTTAAAAACAAAATATGATTGACAGAGCAAAATTAAATGTTGAATAACATAATCTACACAACCATAAGGATTACTCAGAGAAAAATGAAAGTCAGAAATTTCAAACTGGTAGTATGCTACATGGATAAGAAACAAAGATTATTCTAGAAATATAAATTATTGAGTACAATAAAAAGAGACCACTAGAAAATTTAATCATGATTTCATTGATAAGGATTTGAATCAACATCTTCAAATAGATATGGTTCACTGTATCATTTAAAAACTTATAGATTGATACTGAAATTCCAACACACCCCCTTTGTCAATGTTTGAGTTAAAATGAAGAGTTTAATTATTCAAAAACTAATAAATGTTTGAAAAATAATAAGTAGGTAAATTAATTTTGAGATCATTTTATTTGATGAAGCAGGTAGAGAAGATTCATTGATTCTGCAAAGGATATAAGGTATAAAGTAGGATAATAGTTTTAGCACAAGTAATATTTTAAAGAACAGTTTGGTAGTATTATATTCAAACATTTTCAAGCATATCAGATTTCAGAGCAGATATTTATTTGTGTAAAAATGATTTGATTAATGAAACCAAGATGATAGTGAAGCTTGATTGGGAAAAAAATACAAATAGGAAATTCTTGAAACAATTTAGTGGCATAAAAATAGGATTATCAATTGATTTTAAGGAAAAAAGGTTTTTAGATTGGAAATTCTGACAAGAAATATTTGCAATTTGCATTCAACAAATTATGATGAATAGGTGTATGAAAAAAATGAGAGAGCAATATTTCAATAAATGGGGATGTGTGAAAAGATTTTGAATTATATCAAATTTCAGAGTAGATTGTAACTTTTCAAAGAAAGATTGGATAAGCAAGATGATAATGTAGCTTGGTATTAAAAAAAATACAAATAAGAGATCATCAAAAAAATTCAGGGGCAGGAAAAATAGGATGATTGATTGATTTTAAGGAAAAAAAGTTTTTTCAGATAGGAATTTCTGACAAGACAGTTGTGCAATTTACATTAAGTATAGACTGAGGATATTCTACAAAATAGGAACAAATTGCACATAAGAATTGGATTGAAAATTGGAGGAGAAGTGAAACTTATAAAACAGGATTTGGTTGAAGTATAAAAAATTAGGATCAGAGAAAAAAATTGGAAGCTTTGTTTGGTTTCACTTTAGACCCTTTGATGGGTATTTGCCTAAGCATTCCTCTGGTATTTTTCAAATTTGGATGATTGAGGAGGTAGTTTACATGCCACTATATTTTAGGTTTGGGTTTATTTTTCAGGTTTGATCTTGTCTTGAGCTTCATCTTTTTCAATTCTTCTTAAAAGGCAGAAAATTATCTTGTTTTTGTGCTTTTTTTGATTCTTGAGATAGTTGAATTCTGGGGGAATTTTTGCAAGTTTGAAATTTTTGGTGAGTTCTTCCTCTGAGTTGATAAAAAAACTTTCAGCTTTTGGTTGGCAGCTTTGATCTTTGCTGGAACTCTGTTGACATTAGAATAAAATTATATTTTTTTATCTATTTGGGAAGCGTGTTAGGTTTTTCACACCCCCAAAACTGGAAAACACACAGTTTGGACATCCCCACAACGTCCAGAAACTTCTCCCACCCATGCGGTTTTTGGGGGTCATCAAAGAAATAATACTGGGGGATAGGGGGGCATCTCAAACCCCTGGAGAATAAATCCTCAGAATTTTGGCCATTTTTAAGGTCTTCAAAATTTCCCCAAAAAAACTGAAAATTGGCCCTCAAAGTTCTAACCTCAAAATACCATGTTTAAACCCCTTTTTGGGGTAGTTCTGCATTTTTGGGATCTTCTATAGAAATAATATGATATTCAATATGATTTTGAATGATTTCCTGCCTCCTCCTCACCTCTTGGGGCCATCCAATCCTCTCCTCAACCACAACATCACCTGTCAAAATGCATAATCCACTCCACACCACACCATCATCACCACCATCACCAATCATCACAACCCATTTTTTTTGGTATGAAGGTCACAACATTGTCCTATTCATATTTTGATAGTTTTGAAGTGGTGGCTATTGATAAATTCAGTATGAATTGTTTTTTTGTTTCATCTTAAATAATACTAATCTTTTTTTCCTTAGTATCAATACAAAAATTTCATTTTCCCAAAGACAGCCTCAATACCAAAATTTCATTTTCCCAAAGACAGCCATACCACAAATTTCACATGTTCAAGATGTGATGGGTTATGGGAACTGTGGGTTTAGAACAGTAGCAGTTAATTTGGGCCATAAATCTGAAGATTGGAGCTCAATACGTCAGGAAATGATCAAGGAAATGGAATCCAACTCTATCTTCAAGGATGAAAACTTTATGGATCAAGTCTGGGATGAAAATTTTGAAAAAGCAATAAAACATCTCAACCACACTTCTGGACCTGCCACTCAAAGTTACTGGATGAAATTCCCTTGCCATGGTTTCCTGCTTGCAGATACATACAAAAGGTCAGTGGTACTATTATCTAAGTTGATGCTATCAACTTATTTGCCACTCAATTCACCTCCAACTGCCAATTCTCAAACATCTCCCATATTTTCAATTATTTTTGAAGATCTTCAGCACATATTTTCTTTCCACTATAATTCTGAACTTTGGTCAGCTCCCCAATTAGATCCCCTTTGGAAGGATTTTTCTAGCAAGGAATCATAAAAATGGGAATATTTGTTTGATAATAACTTGGAACTTGGTTTGAAAATTTTTTTTCCTTGTATTAAAAATAAAAAATTAGTACAAATTGATATTGATTGAATCACTTGTCTGTTTTTTTCTCACTCAATTTTTCATAATTTTTTTACTCATTGATTTAGAGCAAAAAACCATTGATTTAGACCAAAAAACACCACTCCTGTTTTTTCAATTATGAATTCTTTGGGAAACAATAAGCTACAAAAAATCCCCAGATAATTTTTTTGGGCCCTTCACAATTCCCACTAAAATACTGAAAATTGAAAGTTTGGAAAATTGCATGGAAAAATAACAAAAAAAAGAATTGAAAATAATGTTTCATTTTTTATGTAAATCCCATTTTCTGGCGGGAAAGTGAAGTACTTAAATTCTGAAAAAATAATATTGAAATGGCCTGCCATATTTGAAAACTTTCTGTTTCTTCAGTTTTTTCAAAATGATCAAAAAAAAATTAAAAATGTGAAAAGTTTTGAGACATGGAGCGTTTTTTTTTCAGGTTTTTGGGGGCAATTTTGAAGGCCTTAAAAATGGCCAAAATTCTTAGGATTTATTCTACAGGGTTTTGAGATGCCCCCCTATCCCCCAGTTTTTTTTTTTGAAAACTCCCAAAAACCGTGTTTTTTCCAGGTTTACCACATGGGTGGGGGAGGTTGCAGGAAATTGTGGGGACGTCCAAACCACATGTTTTCCAAGTTTGGGGGTGTGAAAAACCTAACAATCTTGGGGAAAAGGCTAAGTTTTTATTGAACCTTTTGCCTGGAATTGATTCAAATTTGAGTAGATCCCCCAGGGTAGCACCTTTTCTTTTAATGGATAGTGGAATATTAAAAGAAATTTATAAGAGTTTATCTTCCTTTATATAGTCAAGGTTCAAATTTTAAGCCTTTGCATTCATCTTTTCATCAAGTCAAGCAATTTACTTTTCCAAAACTGAGGGCACAAGTACTTCTTTTTTTTAAGTTCTAAAAAATTGATAGAATAAATTTTTCCTTAAAAAAAAGTTCAACAGTCATAGTAAGGATATAAATAGTCAGAAGAACAGGTATAATAATTTTCAAGAGTCAAAAAAATTATTTGGTTTAACACAGAGGAAATGATGAAGTTATGAAAAATTCCAAAATGGATATCTTCTGCTGTTAAATATTCTAAGATTCAACCCCAGTTTGGGAGGAAGATAGTGAAATTGAAAGAAGGAGAAATTATAAAAAATATTTTTAATGGAATTATTGAGTAATAAAAAGGGAATTATAGTTTGAATACATGATGAAAAAGGTTTTCTATTTCAACTATTAATACCATGGAATTAAATATACTAACAAAAAGGTTCTGAAAAGTGATTGATAAAAAACATAGAAAATAGATAAATACTTAAATCAAACTAACAGAATTTGAACAATCAGGAGGATCACTTAGAGACAAATCACAGTGAGATACAGGGAAATTACCACACTTCCAAACCCTGCTATCAATTGAGAGGGTTTTTGTCAACCAAAAGGCTCAGAGATTGGCTGAAAAACCAGTCCATTTTCAGGCTTAATGGTGTCTACTACCACCAGGTGACAAAAATAATGAGATACTACAGGGAAAAGAGATGAAAATTCAAATTTGAATATAAGTGATTCAGTATGAGATAAAGAAACCACAAGACACTACACTCATGAAATTATTAATGAAGATTTGGATTCACAGCTTAAGATAATATGGCTGATTCATCAATTTGGAAAATTAAATATCTGTTGATTATCTGTCTATCTGTCTGTTCATCTTCAAGCCTTTTTTGCTGTTTGATCATTCTTCTTATTCTTCCTCTTATGCTTTGTTACTTCATTGGAGTACTGCTTGTCTTCTCTATCCTCCCCAGTAGTTACAGTAGAGCGTCTATAGTTGTAGTCTCTGGTCACACCATGTCTTATCCAACATGTTGCAGGGCTATCACAGACCCAATCTGGGTCTTTGAAGCCTGCTCAGTCAACCTCAAGCTGGAACCCACCAACAAGACAAACGCCTCATAAAGAGAGATCCAATCAAGACTTCAAGACAGCCCTCTTGGTTAATTGGACAGCATAGCAACCTCACTTGTGGAACAAACGTAGGTTGCCATCAACCATCTAACTCATCCTCATTATTGAAGCACGTCTCTTTGTGTAAGCCAGAACAAACGTGATGGAGCAGTTTGATCAATCAGAAGCGTTCTCTTAGTCTTTCTCAGCTATTTAGCTGATTGTGCACTTCATTCTACTTATTCTGCTTAGAGGCCATAATCTGGCCTGTAGAATTTTGTTTTCCTGTTGTTATCTCTCTCTCATCATTTTTTGAATCTCCCAGAATGTTGGATAAATTTCTTACATTTTTAGTCTTACCTTTGTTTTTATTCTTATCTTGAAATGTCAGCTTGGTCCAGGTTTTTCAAACCATTAAATTCTTTTCGATATCAAGACAAAATTTCCAAAAACCTTCCTAAGAAAGTCCTCATATAATCAAATACTTTTGACCTACAGCTATTCAAATCAATTTAGCCTTCCTTGACAGTCTAACTTTTAAAAATGAGTACTTCCATAAAAAATATTGAGATCTGACATAGGAAGCCCTGGATAGACATTATTTTGAGTGACCAAATTTGGTTTCATATTATCAACACAAATGAAAGTTGTTTCATCCTTGTTTGGAAAAATTAATTCAGGAGATCAAGTGTTTAAATTGCTTGGAAAAATAAATCATTCTCCTCAAGTTTCCACTCTTTATGTTTGAATATTTGCATATTCTGAATTTTAGATAGATTAAACAAGGCAGAGGATTCTGACCTGTGAGTTTAATCACATTACCTGATAGTAAAATGTTAAATTCACGGCTCATTGGGTTGTGTACACAGCTCAATGGGTCGCGTGGAACCCTACACAACTCAAATGGGCCATGTGGCAAGCTACAGGACTCAAACGGGCTGTTTGGCATGCTATACGTCCCATTTGAGTTGTGCAGCAAGCTAAACAACTAAAATCAAGTTGTGTACCTCCACTAAATAATACATAATGAATAATAAATTATAAATTATACATTATAAATAATAAATAATGAATAATGAATAATGAATAATGAATAATAAATAATAAATAATAAATAATAAATAATAAATAATAAATAATAAATAATAAATAATAATAAATAATAAATAATAAATAATAAATAATAAATAATAAATAATAAATAATAAATAATAAATAATAAATAATAAATAATAAATAATAAATAATAAATAATAAATAATAAATAATAAATAATAAATAATAAATAATAAATAATAAATAATAAATAATAAATAATAAATAATAAATAATAAATAATAAATAATAAATAATAAATAATAAATAATAAATAATAAATAATAAATAATAAATAATAAATAATAAATAATAAATAATAAATAATAAATAATAAATAATAAATAATAAATAATAAATAATAAATAATAAATAATAAATAATAAATAATAAATAATAAATAATAAATAATAAATAATAAATAATAAATAATAAATAATAAATAATAAATAATAAATAATAAATAATAAATAATAAATAATAAATAATAAATAATAAATAATAAATAATAAATAATAAATAATAAATAATAAATAATAAATAATAAATAATAAATAATAAATAATAAATAATAAATAATAAATAATAAATAATAAATAATAAATAATAAATAATAAATAATAAATAATAAATAATAAATAATAAATAATAAATAATAAATAATAAATAATAAATAATAAATAATAAATAATAAATAATAAATAATAAATAATAAATAATAAATAATAAATAATAAATAATAAATAATAAATAATAAATAATAAATAATAAATAATAAATAATAAATAATAAATAATAAATAATAAATAATAAATAATAAATAATAAATAATAAATAATAAATAATAAATAATAAATAATAAATAATAAATAATAAATAATAAATAATAAATAATAAATAATAAATAATAAATAATAAATAATAAATAATAAATAATAAATAATAAATAATAAATAATAGATAATAAATAATAAATAATAAATAATAAATAATAAATAATAAATAATAAATAATAAATAATGAATAATAAATAATAAATAATAAATAATAAATAATAAATAATAAATAATAAATAATAAATAATAAATAATAAATAATAAATAATAAATAATAAATAATAAATAATAAATAATAAATAATAAATAATAAATAATAAATAATAAATAATAAATAATAAATAATAAATAATAAATAATAAATAATAAATAATAAATAATAAATAATAAATAATAAATAATAAATAATAAATAATAAATAATAAATAATAAATAATAAATAATAAATAATAAATAATAAATAATAAATAATAAATAATAAATAATAAATAATAAATAATAAATAATAAATAATAAATAATAAATAATAAATAATAAATAATAAATAATAAATAATAAATAATAAATAATAAATAATAAATAATAAATAATAAATAATAAATAATAAATAATAAATAATAAATAATAAATAATAAATAATAAATAATAAATAATAAATAATAAATAATAAATAATAAATAATAAATAATAAATAATAAATAATAAATAATAAATAATAAATAATAAATAATAAATAATAAATAATAAATAATAAATAATAAATAATAAATAATAAATAATAAATAATAAATAATAAATAATAAATAATAAATAATAAATAATAAATAATAAATAATAAATAATAAATAATAAATAATAAATAATAAATAATAAATGATAAATAATAAATAATAAATAATAAATAATAAATAATAAATAATAAATAATAAATAATAAATAATAAATAATAAATAATAAATAATAAATAATAAATAATAAATAATAAATAATAAATAATAAATAATAAATAATAAATAATAAATAATAAATAATAAATAATAAATAATAAATAATAAATAATAAATAATAAATAATAAATAATAAATAATAAATAATAAATAATAAATAATAAATAATAAATAATAAATAATAAATAATAAATAATAAATAATAAATAATAAATAATAAATAATAAATAATAAATAATAAATAATAAATAATAAATAATAAATAATAAATAATAAATAATAAATAATAAATAATAAATAATAAATAATAAATAATAAATAATAAATAATAAATAATAAATAATAAATAATAAATAATAAATAATAAATAATAAATAATAAATAATAAATAATAAATAATAAATAATAAATAATAAATAATAAATAATAAATAATAAATAATAAATAATAAATAATAAATAATAAATAATAAATAATAAATAATAAATAATAAATAATAAATAATAAATAATAAATAATAAATAATAAATAATAAATAATAAATAATAAATAATAAATAATAAATAATAAATAATAAATAATAAATAATAAATAATAAATAATAAATAATAAATAATAAATAATAAATAATAAATAATAAATAATAAATAATAAATAATAAATAATAAATAATAAATAATAAATAATAAATAATAAATAATAAATAATAAATAATAAATAATAAATAATAAATAATAAATAATAAATAATAAATAATAAATAATAAATAATAAATAATAAATAATAAATAATAAATAATAAATAATAAATAATAAATAATAAATAATAAATAATAAATAATAAATAATAAATAATAAATAATAAATAATAAATAATAAATAATAAATAATAAATAATAAATAATAAATAATAAATAATAAATAATAAATAATAAATAATAAATAATAAATAATAAATAATAAGTAATAAGTAATAAATAATAAATCATAAATCATAAATAATAAATAATAAATAATAATAAATAATAAATAATAAGTTATGAATTACATGGATTAATGTACGCGCCCCCACGCGTTGAAGGGCCCTACACCACTCCCACACGGCTGGAGCCATGAATTTAAAATCACCCATGTAAAATGGGTGGGGGGTTGTTGATGGGACTGATGAAGTTCATAGGGATGGGGGGTCATGGTAGGGGGAAGTCATGGAGGGGGAGGGCAGGAGGCAGAAATATTAGAGTGGGGTTTGACAAAATTTTGCTTTTTGAGCCTCAACAAGGATCCATAATTTTATGGATCCTTGTCAAGGATTTCTTTGAACCAAGAGCTGTTGAGCCCATCAAGCGCACAATGGTGGCTGAATTGGAAAACTCCTCAATAAGTCCACTTATCAAGCCAACTTATTGAGACAATGGTAGATGCTCTCAAAGTTTTCAAAGATTTTTTTCAAGACAGTGGTAGATGCTCTTATGGTGTATCAAGCGTGTCTGGGCGCCTGTTCAAGTTTGACTTGGCATGCGCCTAGTGGGGCTTGGGAAGGTTCCTAGAGAGCTTGATTGGGTAGGGTTTGCGGGGGTTTGAACTTGGCACCTAACCAAGCTTGTCTTGAACCAGATCAAGCTCTGGTTGCACCCCTTCCTCAACCTCTCAACCTTCCACATCTTCTTGTTCTCATTTTTTTTTAAACGGTGTGGAAACAAGAAGGGTCAATACCCCCTGAAGTTGTCCTCAAGTTCCAGAAGTTATTGGTCTAAGCGTCTGTAAGGAGGTTGGATGCAACCACTTTAAAGAAGAGAGAGAGTGATAATAAGATGGGTTCCTTCCTTTCCAATCCAATCCAATCTGATGTGATGATGTTCCTTACAACCCAGAGTTGAGAGTGAAGTATTTAAGTCCTCCCTCTCAACCCTAACCTAAGTACAACCGCAAGTAAGCAAGAATGATGGAATACAACCCCTAAGCCACAGAACCCTACCCCAACCCTATCCCTCTGTCCCCCGTCCCGTAACCCATGCTCCACCTCCCCTGCCCCATGCCCCTTCCTTGTTGCCTTCTGGTTTGTCCTTCTCATGATGCGTCCGCCCAACAACCCATTCCAGGTATCCAGGGCGTACCCACGTGATCCAATCCGCGCGTCTTGCAATGCGCGATCCGCTTGATCTGCGCGAGCCGTCTGATCCACGCAAGCCTTCCAATCCGCGCAATCCGTCCAATCTGCGCAAGCCTTCCAATTTGCGCAAGCCTTCCAATCCGCGCAAGCTTTCCAATCCGTGCAAGCCCACAGCGCGCAGCCTTTCCCAACTCGCGTCCATGAAAGAGAACCACAACGGTAAGTTTTTTTTAAAAACTCTTCATATTTTTCATTGTTCTTCTTCAAAAATTGTTATTAATTTTTTTTTTACCTACAGATGGCCAAAAATGCAAACATTGTTCATCCAGTCACCCTCAAAATCAAAGCAAGTAAGGCTGAGGATAGAGACCTTGATTGTCAACTTCAAGAATTAAATCAAGAAAATTTTCAGATGGAGAAACTGCTCAAGGCTCACCAAAGGTTGGAGGAGCAACAAAAATCAAATGATCAGCTTACACATAAAGAACAAAAACCAAATGCAATCATCAAGCCTGAGGTCCACAATTTGGTTCAAGCAAATGTGTTTGCCAAAGGAATGACCCAGAAGGAAGCTGTTTCAACTTCTGATATCTTGCGGCGTCAGATTCAAGGTATAATCAAAGAAGATCCAAAATTGATCAAAACCAATAAGCAACAGCCATCAAAATTCAACAAGGAATCAATATGTCAGCCTCCTGGATTCCAAGACCCTTGCTATCCTTTAGCTACCAGAGGTGATAGAGTAAATAATAAATATATTATTTAATAAATGCAGCAACAATCCGTAGAATACTTGGATTAAGCTTATTGCAAGGTTAAATGGTTTGGTTATAGTTTATTGTTTCAAATCAAAATTTATTATTAAATATTTATAGAGGGGCCACAATTATATTGGGAATCTTTAAAACCTCTCTTCAGGTATTTCAGTATGAAAACACGTAGTCCTGGTTACTTTGGGTTCTTTAGTTTAAAGATTATTATACCCAAAGATAATATGTATATAAAATACACAATGGAGTGGTAGGGCCTTGTAGCCAAGCTACCACAACAGAGAAAGGATAATAAGACTCACTGGTATATTATTAAATCCTTTGGGTATCTTTTTGGGACATGTACTGATGGGTTAAACCTGTATGCTGGGGTTATAAGGTTGTTCAGCAGTTTTAATTGATAAAAAGAGTTTTGAAGACGGATATTACTGATCAGACATTGCCATAAATCACTTAATTATCTCTTATAAGTATTTTATTAACTTGGAACTGCGTCTGGATATGAATATTACGGGGTCTCTGCCCATCAATATCCTTGAAAGAGCTCTTTATTTATAGCTTTTGGAGTCCCAATATGGTCCTTCTGAGGGTTGTAGGTGCTCAAAGGGACAGACAATAAGGCTAGCAGGGTAACCGGGGGTAGCCTGTCATGTTTTTTGGTGCTATAGCCTGGGTAGCATCTAATTCCTTAGGTTATAGGAATTATTCTATCTTATAATAGACATTAGGATGTGTGCATAACACTAATCTGTCCTATTTATGTATTATTTAATTAATTATCCTTAGGAAATGTTCCCAGTAATTTAATAATTATATTATTAGACATCTCTAAGGACATTTTGATGTCATATAAGTTCTCATTATGTATTATATAACTGGAGTAAAAGTCATAATATTGATTTTACTCTTTATTTTTGAGTTCCAGTTGATTTATTAAGATAATTACTTAAAAATATAAGTCATGAGAATTCATGTAATATTACTACACAATTATCTTCCTTAGTATGTCACAAAGATATTGATGTATAGCAATTCTCATAAAAGTATATTGAAGTATTTTAATATATTTTTAGAAGTTGTCATTGTCTTATTTTTGACATTCTTGGTACTTTGCATTATATTAAGTAAAAAATATGTGTAAGGATTATTCATGTATTTTTATATAATATTATGTATGTTTAGACAGTCTACTTTCCACAGGAACCTTCACTACATATTTAGAAAGTTCCCGTGTATGTTGTAGCCTGTTTACTCGGTACCTGAGCCGCCTGTCACTCTGTCAGCCCGTAGTCCCGCAGCTGCGTACTTGTCAGAGGCCCGGGGCTGCGTACACAACCTCGACGGGTTGACACGGCTGTATCTCAGCCGCGCGCGGGTGCTTTGGCTGCCGCGGCTGCGTGCGTGAATTGTGGAAAAACACATTTCCGCCCATAACTCCTAAAATATACACAACACCTCAATTCTGACTGAATTTTAGGTGTGAAACCTATACATGACAGTGTGTGTGAAGATTTAATTGGCCAAAAAGCTCAATACTGGAGCCATAGTATTTTGGTTTTTCTTTCCTTAATTATTTAAAAATATAAGGAGTTGGATTTCAAGGGTGGGGTCAGTGAGTGACCCTACCTAATTTTGGGTGTAAAATCCATTTCTGTAATAATATTTATGGTTTTCCTACTCCTTCTTAGGTTAATTGTATTATTATTATTTTTATGTTATTTTTATTACTTTTGCAGCTTGCTCTGCAATAGTAGCAAGCTGACACAATAACCAAATTACTCATGTTTATCAATCATCAGTCCACTTCAACCCTCAAGAAAATGACTGAATTCCTCAAGAGCAAGCATGAGATGATTTTCTCTACTCTAGCCATCAGTAACATCCTCAAGGATGTTGATATAACCTGGAAGCAAGTCACCAACATCCCATCATTGTGGAATTGACCCAAGATCCTTTAAAAGTGCACAAAATATGTCAATCACCAGGGTATGGATTGAGACTGAAAAATTTTCTAGGTTGATGAAGCTGGTTTTGACTTACAGTCAACCAGGCCCAAGGGCTATGCTCCAGGTAAATTGTTTCTTCTTCTTTTGTTTTACCCAAATTAATATTATTTTTTTGTGAAACTCTAAGGTTTACCTGCTGTCTTGAGCATTGTGCCCAAGGTCAAGCAGGTCACCTTGATAGGTGCCCTCTCAGAAGATGGTTATGTTTATCACAAACTCCTCAATTCCAATGGAACCAAGGCCAAATGGGTAGGAAGTGACAACTTTTGCCTTTTCCATTCCCTTCTTGCTTCAAGATTGCCTCAAGAATCCATCATCATTATGGAAAACGCACCAATACATTGTGGCACTCAATTTGATGAATTATGAGCCAATTTCAGCATGTCAAAATTGATCAACATTGAGTTTCTTCCACCCTACTTCCCTTTCCTCAATCCAATTGAATATTCTTTTCACTCATCAAATCATATGTCTGTGGGAAGATCCCCCAGAATCAACCTGAACTTGTACAACATATTAAGAATGGGATCAATGAGGCTATTACTCAAGAAAAAAGTCATAATTTTTTTCTCATGTTAAAAAGTTTTATAGAAACTGCCTCAAGATGCAGCCTATTACAGGCCCTCTCTTGGCAGATCCTTAATTTTTTTAATTTTTTTTTTCATTATTTTATGTATAATTATTTATTTGAAAAAATTGCCCCCCCAAAAAAAAAATTGCTCCAAGAATAAAAAAAAAGAATTCATTGCTTCTGTTTTGTACATACATTTAAATCTACGGACAAGAAATATATAAATGATTTTTTTTTAGGGTTGGTCGATGCGACCAGCTTTGATCGGCGCCCAAACCAACTTGGCCAGGCGCCAACGTCATTTGGCTGCTTTGTGCCATGTTGCGCTTGGCAAGGCGCCCAAAGCCCTTGGTTAAGTGCCAAGGTGGCTTGTGTGGGCGCCACGCGCGTTTTACAAAAAACACCAATAACTTTGCCTGCCACCCAAACGGGCTTGATACACCATACCTCCCGCGGGAGAGATGCCCTCCCCCCTCCCCCCCCTCCCCCTCCCCCGGGAGAGATGCGCTTCAGCGCAACTGCGCGAACACCCAAGGACCGCCGCTCGTCCTAGCTCCCGGCTAGCATCCAGGTTTCTTGAGATCTATTTTTGTTTCACTTCACTGATTCAACACATCGCCGAAGACCCCTAACACCCAGCTTATCTGAAAGCTTTGCATCTTCGCGCTTGCTCAACCTCTTCTGCTCCTCGATGATTCCGCTGCTAAACAGGAACAATGTTGGATGAACTGCTGCATTACTTGGTCACCGAAATGGCCATGGATGGCGACGAAGGCTTGTATTTTTTCTCTTCCTTGTTGAAGCCTCCGCCCTCACACCCGGCTGACTTTCGACAGTTTGCGGTTAGGTTGCTCCGTGGCCCGATTAGACGGCTTCATTGAATCTTACTACGCTCGTCGCAGAGCACGTCACCCAGCGGAACCGGTTCAGCTCGTAGACCAGTCATACAAAAATTTTGTGTGGGGAAAACTTTGTCAACTCGAGCAAGTCAAGTTGGGGCTTCTCGAGTCCATCTCAATTTCAGGTCAACTTAGTAATGATGGTTCGGCTTGTGACAATGATCCAACCGTCGGGAGTCCATCGTTATGTGGTACTGGCGATGACACTGCCCCCATGAAAACCTTGCAACTGCCTCTCATTGCCTCAACTGCCGCCAACAAAATGACTCAACGTCCCAATCGGCTTACGAAATCTGCGAAGCGCCGTAACACTGGTGAGGCTGTTTCGACTTCTCAACAGACCGATTCTGCTCCACCTTCCTTAAGTATTGGCCAGTTGCGCGCTCTGGAGACCGGCAAAGTGCAAAAAAGTTTTCAAGTTACCCCTGTGCCCGAACTCAAGCGAGCCAAAGCTACCTGTAAATTCACTGCTGCCCCGATTCCTTTGATCTGGAAAGCCTTGAGCCCGGACTTGGCCGCTTTATCCAGGGACGAACTGTTGGCAAGATTTGGACCGGATGAAGATGGTCGAAGTAGGCTGAGGATAGCTGCAGATTCCATGACTTGCTGGAGAGCCGTTGTCGGAGCCGATACTCGGGCAAGTGCTTTGTTTGAACTTGTCCATGTCAGTGACCGGTTCTGACGGTCGTCATGGCTGGTCTTAGAGTCCTAAATTGACGCCATACGTATATCAAGTCCTAACCATTGTAGCTCAGGGCAGGGAAGCTGGCGCAACTGTGATTGAATTAGGTCTAAAACTCAAGCACGACCAGAAGTCACTGTATCATTTTGTCAAAGTTCTCACCGACCTTCAATTGGTCGTCAAGTTCCGGGCATATCAACATAAGGCTTGGACTAATCGGGTTGTTCACCGGCGCTATCTTGCGACATCCGAGTGGTACAAAAACTCCATCAAGAAAGACTTGGACCAGCGCATCCCGCCAAACTCTCAGATTCCAAGTCTCGATGAATACGGCGAGGGCCACAGTGATCAATTCAGTCCTTTTTCGCTGTTCAGCCATGTTACAGATAACCTTACCATGGACCATGTTACCTCTTTGGAAAACACCGATCCAAACCTTCCAGTCATGTCCCCGATCAATCGAGAACATCTTGCTGTAAATGGGAACTTGATCAAATCTAGGATATTTACTGTGTTGAAGCGCAGTGCCAACAACACGATGGTACACGCTGATATCATCAAAGCTATTGTTTTAAGTCAACTCTATGCCCCTGCGAGTTATTAAGATAACTGTGAGATGATCCTTATGGCGATCTGACCGCGTCGATGCTGCTCCTTTTTCATTGGCAGGGCGTCGCAAATCCAACCAAGGACGAGAGAAGGAGGTTAAATCGGATAATGGATGCATACATCAAGCGCGGATTCGTAGAACGAGTAGCCATAGTCAATAAGAGCGGGCATACCCCATGCATTCGTTTGACCCCCGTCGGCGAGAAGTCGATGAGCGCGGATTCAACGACGTTCGTTCCCACCAAGAAAGAATCGGCAGGACAAGAGCTTGACGAAGAGCTTAGCACTTTACCCTTAACCAGATCGGTTGGGCAAACAATATTTGACTTGGTCGAGAAATCAGGTCAGGAGGGCATGATTTATAAGGTTGATAAATTGTACTTTCCAGATGTCCGGTTTAGGGCGCTAACATTCCCATCTCAATCCACAGGATTTATGCTATAAACTCAATGACATAGAGGTTAGAACAACTGAGCAAATCCTCACCAGAATGGAACGCGAGCAAGCTCCATCGCATCTATCGAACTTCAAAGTATCGAGCATTCTAGAATCCTCCGGTCGAGAGAAACGGGTGAGATGGTTCAGCACCCAGAGTCTGAAAGCCAAATGCCAAGATTCCGGCATCCAACTTCCTCCCGATGGCTGTAGTGCATTACCTGCAAAAGCTGGAGGCTTCATGGAATTAGATGCATCAACTATCAATCAGAAATTTTACGAAAACGCCGCTCAACTCTATGGTATGATGGTTACTGAGCCCAAAGGCAATTGGGGAAGGCACTCCAAAAAATCATCCCGTACTCAGACCACCAAACGTGCAGGCAAACGTCCCCAAAGTCAGACTGCTGCCAATACAAGTGCCTTGATCGAGCCTGGTAAGCTTGGATGTCCAGTGATCTCAATCATCCATCTTACACGTCCCGGCGTTAATAATGCATTCTTTTGCTGTAGTTGATGTACCTCCTGGTCCCCAAGACGAGCATTTGATTCCGACCAACAACGTGAATGATGCTTGCGTTCAAGATCTGTGTGTTGGCGCTGACTATCAGCACACTGAACTCCCTAGGAAAAGGGCCAAGCTCAACCATCAGCCGAGCGAATCAATCACAACCAGTGAAGCAGTTATTCCAGACCCCGTTCAGCCTCCTCATTCTCACTCTCATATTGACCCTTCGGCTTCATCCGAAGATCCAAAGAATTTGCCAAGTTATGTGTCGTCATCCCGCAGTGAATCCGACATGCCTGAAGCCCCCACGCAGAAGCCTTTGGCTGTAATTACTCCTATCAGCCCCTCCAAGATTCGAGGTGTCCGGCACAATCTCACTTCACTTCGTCGCGAGCATCATTTACTCGAAGCCATCAAATTTGCGGGCGGCATAGTTGAAAAAACCAATGAATTGGCCAAGGCCGTTCGAGATCTCGTCGAGAGAGCCGACCAAGATCATGTCGTTAGCCTAATGGACACCAGAACCCTGAACTGTGCACTTCACGGTCTTGAATTGAGCGGAGAAATCAAACTTACTTCCGTCTTGGTGTCGGATGCGTTGGGTAGCTCTTGTCATCGAAAAATTATATATCTGTCTAGTATAGTGTTAGACGGTCCCGAAATGACGAGATGGTTAGAAGGCCTAAAAGTGCGTTTCAAAACACTGGACAAAGCAAGCGAATCCCGCGTCAATCAACACAAAGATTTTGCATCTCCCGCACATCGCCTCAGTCAAAAACCCACCGTAACTCAACCTCACTTGCCAAATGGCCTAGGCGTCGATGATGAGGCGCTCCATGCCGCTTTCTCAAGTCAATGGAGATGCTTGTCCCAATTGTACGGCTTTGTCTTGGGTAAAGTTGCCCGGGCGAAGATACTGCACTTACATCTCCTTAAAACATTTCAGCAATCAAGTCACTCTTCGGCGTTTGTCTTGATTATCGATTCCGGTCATCGGATTTTCTCCTCTGCCTTTCTTTTTCAAGCACTTCCAATTAGTGTGTTTGCCAGACTTGTCCCAATCATGGCTAGGAGTGAAGAATTTGAACAGTTCCGTGCCGATCCGGGCGCGATGGAAACGCCTATGGCTCAAGCACCTTTGGCAATCCGACGCTTGTTACAGATAGGTAATCAGTTCTCGCGGGTAAAGGTTTACCAGATTGTAGAGGTTTTGTATCATCTCAAGCTCGTGATACCCTTGCGGAAGTGCTCAGAGGTAACGGAATATTATCGCATTGCGCAAAATGGAGAAGCCTCATACTATTCACCTTGTCCCATGTGCACAAGTGTTGGTTTGTTTTGTTTGACAAACCTAGGGGCAGTGTACGAGTTTAGAAAAAAACCTCCAAATCCACCATCTCTGCTAGCTAAGTGGCCCTTGCCGGATGAACCTCATGGCCAACGTCTGTGGCAAGAACTAAAACGTGCCTCTATACCGGATCCTGAGTCACCCCCCTTACGAACCGTGGCGCTGTCGACTGAAGACACTTTCCAAGGACCTCCCAAGATTCTGCAGATGCTAACTGACCAATCCAAATGGCGAGATGGTATTCAACTGACACCCACACAGCGAGAATATATTGTTAGGTTTGATAGAAGGATCGCTGCTTTGTCTCAAGACCTTGAAAGTGACCATGATCAAATTTCCCGTATTGCACATGTGCTGGTCACCGTGCCTGAAGCTGTGAAGCAAGCAATCAGGACATCTAGAGAAGCGAGAGCGTTGTCTGAGTCTAGGAAAGTTCGCAAGACCGCCACGGCCAGAAAGCGAAGGCAGAAGCCAGTTCCTGCTGTCGACGAAGAGCAACTCAAATCGGCCCAAGAAGAAGCTGCCAGAGTTATATCGAGCAAAGCCAAGAACGCTTTGAAGCAGAAAGAGGTGGACTGGAATTCGATTGTTCAACGGTTCAAAACCCAAGCCGGTCTCTCTGAAATCGACGAAGAAGTCTTGTCAGATCTGCATACCCTCTTCATCACAAATAGTAGAGGCATTAATGCAAATCAGCTCGAGGCGGAGCTGGCGGCATGGCTGGAGCGGCAGAAAGCTGCCGAGCAGATAGCTCCCGTTGAGGTTGACGCAGGTGTAGAATTGCTGACTGAAATAGAAAGCAGCCTCGGTTCATCCAAGTGGGATCTGCTGCCGATGCTACCTTCAGCAAAAGCCAAGCGTATTAAAATGCTTCAGGCTAGTTCCAAGCCTAGTAAACTGAAAACCAAAAAGATAAATCAACCCCGGGTTTTACCTCACAAACCCAAACAGATTAGTGCGGTTGCCGCTCTTGCGATTCGACCACAGCCCAATGCAGCCATAGGAGTACGGCCCGCTCAATGTAGTAAGTCTTCATCGTATGTAGGCGTATGGATCACGCCGTTAGCGATCGTTTAAAATCACTTCATTCCGAATTTTTGTAGTCACCAAGCCTGGTCGTCGGATACGGGTAGATTGGAATGAGACACTGGATGAATTTTTACGAGACATGGTTGCAATCATGAGGGCCCGATCGTTTGCGACTTGCTCTCATGTTTTACCTTGGCCCATCGCACTCCAAGTCTTTAAGGGTGTCCGGACTCATGTTCTCAGGAATCGCTACGTAAAACTAGAACGTGACCCTAAGGAAAAGAAATATCTTGATCTTCTCACCGAAGCATGGTCACAAATCTACTTTGATCAACGTGGCAAGGTACCCGAATTGGCAGATCCAATGCCCAAAGTCCCCGCTCACTTCGATGGAGGACTTGCATTAGACTATCTCAGATCAAATATTGACAAGGATTTTCTTCGATCGCAACTCAACATCATGGACAAAGATTCATCCAAGACCTTGGAAAATACTCTGCCTTTTACTTGTGCCGAGCTCTCTTCGAAGTATCGAATCAAAAGAGTTCTGCACCCTCGACGCTCGCAGCGATGGGATGAAATGGACTCGAATTTAAATTCAACAGTTCGCGAAATGAATATTACTTCTGAGGCTTTATCGGCCACAAGTAAATTGATATCTACGAAGGCCCCGCCATCACCTCCTGAAGTTCTGCGAGCCTGTGAGGCTATCAAAGTTAGTTTTGTTTCATTCATGAAGCTCGTCGTCATATATCAGAGATTGACTGGTTTCAATGTCAAACCTAGCTTCTTACTTCTACGCCCGTCAAAACTTATTCCGAGCCTGTTGCCGTGGCAGTTTTGTCGCATTATCCTGATGAATTGCTAACCCGGGCAACCACTTTTCTCTGTCGGAAAGGAGTTATTGCCATTGGTGGTAAATTACACCACAAAAAGCGACTTCCAGGCCGGAGCTACTGTTACACGGAAAAGTAATACTTTGTCTCAGAACCGTTGAATCTCGTTGAAAGCATGAATTGGCGCCTAACCCCCCTCCCCCTTTTTTTACGAAACAAAAGATATCTATCTCACCCTGAAACGAGAGCTTTGCAAGAATCCCGAGATACCAGTCTGGCACGCTTGCGAACTTGCTCGACCCCACATCTCAATGCAGGGGTAACATGGTCTGCTCTTGCGTCTGATAACGATACTGCAGCATTGCTTCATGCTTATTCTCGAGGAGAGGTGTGTAGATTGGCCCCACCTGTCTCACCTTTCATCTTTAGACATAGCTTGTGTTCTTTTCGCTCGGAACTTCACAGGTTTCATTTCAAATCGATTTGAGTGCCAACCGCGACAAGCGGTGGGGAAGTTCCAATTTTTACCGCACCAGAAAGCTTCAAGATGACTCCATTGAAAATGCGGTCAAGGTCAGGTTCACCGAATCTATTCCTGCGGTCTTGTCGCCACCTGCCATCAATATTCAGCCAACCTCCACCCAATTACACCTGGTACATGATACTGTGCTTCATGCAGGAGCTAAGGGGATCACGCCGCCAAACCTGACAGTGAGTGCGGAATGCTAGAACCTTTGGTCTTGAACTACTCAGGGCTGGCAAAGTGCTCATTTGTGGTTACGGAACTACACCAGGAACTATTGTTATCCCAAATATCTCGAGAAATTGTGGGTGTTTGTGTACAAACTCTAACAAAAACGCATCCGGCCAAACTCTACTGGGCTTGTAATGAAGAATGTCCCATACTTTTCGCCACTGAATACTTGCCAAGTTGGTCTGAAAAGGTTTTCTGCCAATCCGTTGGGGATCCCGATCAAGACGGTAACGTGAACACTCGATTGGTGGAAGGGCCGCGTATAGTTCCTCGATTATGGTATGATTTATCGGGAAAATTGGTCGGGAACCTCCACAAGTTGAGCATGAACCGGGTCGAGCATCTAATTCATGTTTTCCCAGGAATACATTATGTAAGGTACCTTTTTAATTGAACCAGTACTCAGCCGTCAATGACTTTTTCATACCAATCTCGTCCCCCCTACACTTCCCTTAGATGGAACTACAGAGACGCCTCAAGTTAAATTTGAATCCTTTAGAGGTAGATGATATTCTTGAGGAATTGATTTGTTGGGGTAAAGTGATCAAACTAGAGTACGGAGCCGATGAGAGAGTAGAGAGTAAAAATCAGATCGTTCGCCGCCCTTGGATTCGCGGTTTTAATTGGGAAGATCATTTTTGGACTGCTACTTAGATGTTCACTCAAGGGCATCGGTCAGGGTCTACTTTTAGATCACCACATCATGACATCCCAGCTCAGAGTGAACAAGACGCTTTGCTGGCGTTTTATGCTGGGTGTTACTCTTTTGCCTCTTCCCCCGCTTTGCAGGGAAATCCTTCAGTGTGCTCCGTTATTATTTATTATTTATTATTTATTATTTATTATTTATTATTTATTATTTATTATTTATTATTTATTATTTATTATTTATTATTTATTATTTATTATTTATTATTTATTATTTATTATTTATTATTTATTATTTATTATTTATTATTTATTATTTATTATTTATTATTTATTATTTATTATTTATTATTTATTATTTATTATTTATTATTTATTATTTATTATTTATTATTTATTATTTATTATTTATTATTTATTATTTATTATTTATTATTTATTATTTATTATTTATTATTTATTATTTATTATTTATTATTTATTATTTATTATTTATTATTTATTATTTATTATTTATTATTTATTATTTATTATTTATTATTTATTATTTATTATTTATTATTTATTATTTATTATTTATTATTTATTATTTATTATTTATTATTTATTATTTATTATTTATTATTTATTATTTATTATTTATTATTTATTATTTATTATTTATTATTTATTATTTATTATTTATTATTTATTATTTATTATTTATTATTTATTATTTATTATTTATTATTTATTATTTATTATTTATTATTTATTATTTATTATTTATTATTTATTATTTATTATTTATTATTTATTATTTATTATTTATTATTTATTATTTATTATTTATTATTTATTATTTATTATTTATTATTTATTATTTATTATTTATTATTTATTATTTATTATTTATTATTTATTATTTATTATTTATTATTTATTATTTATATTTATTATTTATCATTTATTATTTATCATTTATTATTTATTATTTATTATTTATTATTTATTATTTATTATTTATTATTTATTATTTATTATTTATTATTTATTATTTATTATTTATTATTTATTATTTATTATTTATTATTTATTATTTATTATTTATTATTTATTATTTATTATTTATTATTTATTATTTATTATTTATTATTTATTATTTATTATTTATTATTTATTATTTATTATTTATTATTTATTATTTATTATTTATTATTTATTATTTATTATTTATTATTTATTATTTATTATTTATTATTTATTATTTATTATTTATTATTTATTATTTATTATTTATTATTTATTATTTATTATTTATTATTTATTATTTATTATTTATTATTTATTATTTATTATTTATTATTTATTATTTATTATTTATTATTTATTATTTATTATTTATTATTTATTATTTATTATTTATTATTTATTATTTATTATTTATTATTTATTATTTATTATTTATTATTTATTATTTATTATTTATTATTTATTATTTATTATTTATTATTTATTATTTATTATTTATTATTTATTATTTATTATTTATTATTTATTATTTATTATTTATTATTTATTATTTATTATTTATTATTTATTATTTATTATTTATTATTTATTATTTATTATTTATTATTTATTATTTATTATTTATTATTTATTATTTATTATTTATTATTTATTATTTATTATTTATTATTTATTATTTATTATTTATTATTTATTATTTATTATTTATTATTTATTATTTATTATTTATTATTTATTATTTATTATTTATTATTTATTATTTATTATTTATTATTTATTATTTATTATTTATTATTTATTATTTATTATTTATTATTTATTATTTATTATTTATTATTTTATTATTTATTATTTATTATTTATTATTTATTATTTATTATTTATTATTTATTATTTATTATTTATTATTTATTATTTATTATTTATTATTTATTATTTATTATTTATTATTTATTATTTATTATTTATTATTTATTATTTATTATTTATTATTTATTATTTATTATTTATTATTTATTATTTATTATTTATTATTTATTATTTATTATTTATTATTTATTATTTATTATTTATTATTTATTATTTATTATTTATTATTTATTATTTATTATTTATTATTTATTATTTATTATTTATTATTTATTATTTATTATTTATTATTTATTATTTATTATTTATTATTTATTATTTATTATTTATTATTTATTATTTATTATTTATTATTTATTATTTATTATTTATTATTTATTATTTATTATTTATTATTTATTATTTATTATTTATTATTTATTATTTATTATTTATTATTTATTATTTATTATTTATTATTTATTATTTATTATTTATTATTTATTATTTATTATTTATTATTTATTATTTATTATTTATTATTTATTATTTATTATTTATTATTTATTATTTATTATTTATTATTTATTATTTATTATTTATTATTTATTATTTATTATTTATTATTTATTATTTATTATTTATTATTTATTATTTATTATTTATTATTTATTATTTATTATTTATTATTTATTATTTATTATTTATTATTTATTATTTATTATTTATTATTTATTATTTATTATTTATTATTTATTATTTATTATTTATTATTTATTATTTATTATTTATTATTTATTATTTATTATTTATTATTTATTATTTATTATTTATTATTTATTATTTATTATTTATTATTTATTATTTATTATTTATTATTTATTATTTATTATTTATTATTTATTATTTATTATTTATTATTTATTATTTATTATTTATTATTTATTATTTATTATTTATTATTTATTATTTATTATTTATTATTTATTATTTATTATTTATTATTTATTATTTATTATTTATTATTTATTATTTATTATTTATTATTTATTATTTATTATTTATTATTTATTATTTATTATTTATTATTTATTATTTATTATTTATTATTTATTATTTATTATTTATTATTTATTATTTATTATTTATTATTTATTATTTATTATTTATTATTTATTATTTATTATTTATTATTTATTATTTATTATTTATTATTTATTATTTATTATTTATTATTTATTATTTATTATTTATTATTTATTATTTATTATTTATTATTTATTATTTATTATTTATTATCTATTATCTATTATTTATTATTTATTATTTATTATTTATTATTTATTATTTATTATATATAATTTATTATATATAATTTATTATATATAATTTATTATATTTAATTTATAATTTACAATTTATAATTTATAATTTATAATTTATAATTTTTAATTTATAATTAATAATTTTTAATTTTTAATTTATAATTTATAATTTATAATTTATTATTTATGATTTAGTGGAGGCTACACAACTTGATTTTAGTTTTTTAGCGTGCTGTACAACTCAAATGGGATGGGTAGCATGCCACACATCCCATTTGAGCCATGTAGCAAGCCACACGGCCCATTTGAGGAGTGTAGCATTCCACACGGCTCATTTGAGTCGTTTAGGGTGCCACACGGCCCATTGAGCCGTGTACACGGCTCTGTAGCCGTGAATTTAGCATTACCCATTTTACATTCTCCGCAATTGATTGAATTTTTTTTAAACTCAAAATAATCCAATGAACATTTTTTTGCCCTGTTTGGGGGCATTCCCCACCCTTTTTGAGCGGGGATTTGCGGAAGCAACAATGGTGGTTCCCACTCCCTCAAAGCTCAATGACTGTTACAAGGGCCCAATTTATTGCAACAAGGGTGCAAAATTGGGTTTCAACCTTTATCCACCCTTGCATGCCTTGACAACTTGTCAAAGTTGTCAAGGATTTTGTCAAGACAAGGGTAGATGCTCTGAGAGCATCTACCACCATCTCAAGAAGTTGGCTGAATAAGTGTACTTATTGAGGATTTTTCCAATCAAGCCACCATTGTGTGCTTGATAGGGCTTGATAGCTGTTGACCTGAGAAAATCCTTGAAAAGCAAAATTTTGTCAAGTCCCACTATAATCTTTCTGCCCCCCCTCCCACCAATAACTCCACCCTACCATACCCCCCACCTTTGGACTTCATCACTTCCATCAACAAACCCCAACCATTTTTACATTCTCCTCAATCAAGTTGTTTTTTTTTTCAATTAAATAAATGATACCAAAATGATCTTTTTTGCCCCATTGGGGGCAATCCCAACCCTTATCCAGCAGGGATCTGTGGAAGGGAAAATGGTGGGACCGGCTTTGCAAATCCTTGATGACTGTTGCGCAGGTCCAATTTATTGCAACAAGGGTGGAAAATTGGGTTTCAACAGTTATACACCCTTGCATGGTGTGGTGGCATTATATAGACTTAGTATAGGGGACTGCATTGAGGGCTGCGTGCGCAGCTCCAGGTTCAAAGTGCGCTTAGCATTGGATGCACAGCAGGCTTGGCAATAGATGCTGCGGGCTTAGAATCAATGTGTGGTTAGCTCAGCATTGGCTGCAGCAGATCTGTGATTGGCTCCAAGGAAAGGGACCAAGAAAAAAAACATATCCACTCAAATTGGCAGGTGTTGCTAGCTTGGGGAAAGCAGGAGTGGGACAGTTTTGCAAGGATATTTGGGGAGGGAACCAAAAGATGGGCACATTGGGTGGATATGGACAGGTGTGGGGGGGCTCTGAGTAGGGTGTGGGCAAGGCCACACCATGAGAAGTACAGACCTGGATGGATGTACTGGCAGGCAGAAATTGAGGGCTGAAGAGGGAAGGAGCTTAGGGTTTCTTCTTCTCAATTGCTTGTGTACCAAGGTTAGTTTTGAGAGGGAGGTCCTAATACCTCACTCTCAACTCAGATTTGTAGATACATCATAGAATATTGGAGATCAGCTCCACAAAGGAAGGAAGGAAGGAACTCTCTCTCAGTCTCTTTTCTATCTATTCTCACTCCCTCTCTCTTTCAGTTTTCAGGTTGAACAGCATGATAATCTCCTTAAAGATGCAAGGGAACAAAAAATTCTGAATCTTGGGGACAACTTCAGGGGTATGTACCTCTTGTTTCCACAGCACCTTGAAAACTTTTCAAAGTTTTCAAGAATTTTATCAACACAAGGGTGGATTCTCTGAAAATTTTTCAAGGCACACAAGGTTGGATAACTTTAAAAAACCAATTTTACAAGATTTTTGAAATAAATGGGGCCCATGCAACAGTTATAGAGGATTTGTGTAACAAATTTTAGCTCAAAATAGATACAGGAATGACCAAATTAGGAAGATTCTGCTTAGAAATTGATTAATAAAGGATCATAGCTTACCAATTTAAGGAAAATAAGACATCCTGCTCCTCTTCTTTCAGTTTAATTCCATATTCCCACTTGTTTCTCCATTTTCTGTTACACTTATTGATTTTAACCAAAACTTGTATGAATTTGCCCCTTGAGCTACTCTTTGAGAAGTTCTCTCTTCATGGTGAAATTCTTGTTATCTAGTTAAAAAAATCTGCTTCACAATACCTTAAAAGAAATAAAAAATGAAGATTTGTGTTACAAACACCTGATTATTGGGAAAAAAGTCCTAGCTGGGTTATCTAAATTCTGTGCAATGCTAAGTTGAAGGATTATATAACCTTTTAAATTCATTGTACAAAAGCTTTAAATAAGTTGGCAAGCAGATCCAACCATGGTCCCTTCCACAGATCCCCGCTCAATAAGGGTTGGGAATGCCCCCAAAAAGGGAACAAAAAACAGTTGTTGCATCATTATAATTTCAAAGAAAAAAAATCAAATAAAATTGATTGATGAAAATTTCAAATGGGTGGGGGGTTTTCAATGGAGTTGATAAAGTTCAAAGGGAAAGTGGGGGGTATGGTAGGGTGGAGTTATGGAGGGAGAAAGTGGGGGAAGAAAGATTAGAGGGGGGCTTGACAGAATTCTGCTTGTCATGCCTTGACAAGGATACACAAATTTATGGATCCTTGTCAAGGATTTTGTACAGTTTGTAATGACAGGGAAAAGTTAACGCAGTTAGTGGGAGTCAAACCCACGTCTACCCATTGAATTCAGGATTCTCTCAAAATTGAGCTATAACCACTTGGTGGAAGGTGTACATCACAACATCCCCCCATACACCAAGCACCTGTTTGGAATGCCCTTTAACCCCATAGTCATTTAATTTTTTATTCAACTTTATAGTGTGGTATTCAGTGTGAATCAGGATGCTTCAGCTGCAGTGCTGGGCTCATAACCTGTAGAGAATGGGAAAAGGGTTAACCTGCCACTAGGCCATCCTAGTCAGAATATGCATTTCCCAGAATGCAGTAAATGGGGTCCTTACCTTCCCCCACAGGCCAATTCAGTAAAATTTGACCAGAAACTATCAAGGACCCATAAGATGTCCTGAAAAGAGGTGTTACTCCCCAACAGACAATGTTAACTGTCAACTTTCACACATTTTTATTCTACTAGATATTAAGGCAGTAAGGTAATTTTTCTGCAACTGGAGTGAGTTTCAGGGCTAAAGTTTTGGAAGGGTGTTGCAACCTTGGTGGCAACTGGCAGGTGATAAGGCATGACTGGGTGACTGGATGAGGGCCAGGTGGGGATGGGCAGATGAGGGCCAAGTAGGGAATATCTGGGTAGGTGATTGGTGATGGGGGCTGGTTAAAATGGGGGGATCAAACACACAACAGTAATATGCTGGGCTCATGACCTTTAATGACAGGGAAAAGGTAACACAGTCAATGGGAGTCAAACCCACATCTACCCATTGCATGCAGGATGCTCTAACCATTGAGCAATAACTGTGTGGTGGGAGGTGTACATCACAACACAGTTGAAATCTATCAAGCCCTATTGAGCACCCAATGGTGGCTTGATTGGCAAAATCCTCAATAATTCAGCTTATCAAGCCAAATTATCAAGAAAGTGGTAGATGCTCTAAAGTTTGGGAGGAAAAATTTAAAATCAAGGTTTGCGCAGCAGTTTATGCCTCCCAAAGCCACTGCACCAAAAACTGCAGGGAGGTATTTGTGTGTGATTCCCTGCTACCTGGACCACACAATTGGGCAGTTTGGGGAGAGGTTTACAAATAATTCCAGTGGGATTTGCACACATTACACATGGATTTATCAGGTATTGAAGGATATCATGGGAGATAGAGGGTTTCCAGATGTGGCACCCCAAGATCATCATATACCTCCCAAGGCAAAATAACCCCGCAGATAGCACCCGCAGGACAGGGGCTTTTTTGGAGGCCATGAGGCAAATCAGATTCAGATTTGCTGTTTACCTCCTGCAGGAGAGATGCCCTAAAACTTGGGAGGCAAGCAGGCAACTCCCAGATTGAACAGGAGGATTAGACTCCCCAGACTTCCGCGCCATAAACTACATGGATATATCCACGTGTGATTCCCTGCCACTAGTTTTGATGGCAAGACCATTCTGGAGTTCCATTAGATGTTGAAATGGTGTCCCAATGATGTCTCAAAACCCCCCCTGTTGTGCCAAGAAGGGGGGGCTGCATTGGGAATCAGGAAAGATTGGGAAGGGGGGGTTGATTCAAGCCTAGGAAATTCAAAGGTAGGAACAAGCTTTGAGGAGGGATTCAAGCCTAGGAAATTAGAAACAAGCATTGAGGGTGGCAGGAGTGGGGGGGACAGAAGGGCACCACCAGATACTGCCACCAATCTGTCATTGTAACAAGATGATAAATTTTGGAATTGGAGATGATTTCTCTACCCGATTTCACTCATCTTTCCTGATTGTCAACCTGCCTGTTTCCTTCTTTTTCCACCCTGATTTCATCATGTTTAATTGAATATTTTTTTTTGCGTTTTGATTGCTTTTTATATACTCATAACCTTGCCAAACCAGCTTCACACAAAAAATCAATCCATTTTTGAGCCAAAATGACCACAAAACTCTATTTATATTTTTATTTTTTGTTTGGCTCTGCGTGGGAATGCCATTGTTTCCGCCGGCAATTTTCATGCCAGGCAGAGACAATGGTGGTTCCAATTGGCATTCCATTCCCTCAAAGGTGTTGCCACCGACCTGAACTGCCACTTTGACCTTTACCAGTACTCTGCCAATAAAAAATGGGGGATAAAACCATGGGAAAATCTGGGTTGGGTTTGAATCACCTTTTAAACACTCAATTTCTTGCTCTATCATCCAAAATAAAAATAAAAATGGCGGAAGTTCCAATAATTCCAATAATAGGCTTTAAGAATGTGAAAAAAAATCAGGAACTTAAAACTCTGAGAAAAGAAATTTTGAAAGCCAACTTTTTCCCAAGATTTAGAAGGTGTCCACCAGTGTTGGCTGAAGGATTTTTTTGGAAGCAAGCTTGATTACAGTGAATATCTATTAAAATAGCAATTCCAGATGCAAAAGAAGTTTTTCTTGAATATTCTTCATGACCTGGTGGCCTGCAAAAATTTATTTGATAATAAGCAAGATGGTCTAGGAAAACCAGGTTTCTACCCAATTAAAAAATTTTTGTTTTCAGTTTGAGTGCTGGAGTATGGAAAATTGGAAAATTAAAATGAAAAATAATTTTAGATTTCAGAAATAACCACCTTGAGAAGCCACAATTATTTTAATTAAATCCATGGTGATCAGCACCTATGATGCACAAACTAAGACAACCTTGGGCTTTGAGTGGCTATGAGTGAAGCTTGAGGATTACCTGAAATTTTTGGTTCTCTTGGATTCATTTGATGGCCTTTGAAAAAATTCCTAATTTAATGGGGTATCCAATACCAGGAAAAACAGAAGGTCTTTTTCTCATTTGGAAAAATTTGGACTAACAATCATCTGTAGGTGCCAACCATTATTCTGGAGGCATTTACTTCACAATTATTGTGATTTGAAACTATTTTTTGGTCTTCCAGGGTATCACAGAAAAATTATTTTTTGAAAAAATAAATTTTTTTAAAGGAACTCATTAATAGAATTTCACTAAGTGTGCAATTTCTGGTAATGGGTGATTGCTATCAACACAGATACATAATAGGGCATATCAAATTTAACAAAACCCTCCATTTTTTAATGGCGGGTTTCAACCCAAATCTGCCATTTCAAACATGCCATTAAAAATCAAAAAAACCCACTTATTGCACATCAGACGTGTCAAAGTTAACATGAAATAAGGGGGTTTTTTCAAATAAAGTATTTAAATGATTCCGCCACCTTCCCACGTCATCAATCCCTGGCTTCCCAACTCCTTCTACCTCCAACCTCATTGAAAATATTTTTACATCCAGCCTCATTATTGAAAGATTCACCACTCTCATCACTTTATCACTCTCATCAATTTATCACCCTCATCACTTGATCACTCACCACTTTATGGCTCTCATTGCTTCATTTCTCTCATTGCTTAATTTCTCTCATCACTCTATCTCCAACAAGAACTTGTACCTCCAACCTCATCCAAAGAATCCAATCATTGTTTTATTGATCTTTTCACTTTATTGTTCTCATCACTTCATATCTCTCATCACTTTATCTTGCTTGTCACTTTATCCCTCTCATCACCTTATTGCCCTTACTCTTTCCAAATGTCCCCTCAGAAAGCCTCCTCCCGCAAGTCCACACAAAAGTCCAAAACACCAAAGCAAACATTGCCAAGGAACTCCACAACAAACAATCCTGCCCCATCAGCTTCAAAGGGCTCCAGTAATCTCAGGAGAGCTGATCACATCATCCTGGTCAACTGGCTCAAAATTCACTCGAACTATGATTCCTGCTTTGCATCAGACAATGAAACCCGTTTTGGCCAACCTCCATCCTCCAAGGTCAAAATTTATCTCCTGATGGCCAATGAAATCAAGAAAAAAACAAAATGTAGGCTGGATCTGTCATCTAAACAGATGAGGCAGCAATTCAAGAATTATTGAGGCAAGTACAAAAACGCCCACTCCATGTCAATCTCCACCAGCTTTGGAATCACCAACTCTGACAAAGCCAAGGGAATCAACTTGGTGGTTGATAAGTTGGACTCCATTTGTCCTTTCTATATTAAAAAGGATGAAATATTTGGAAAGAAGGCCAACATCAACCCTTTATCCACTTTTGATGCCCAACAATCCAATTCAGTCCATGCTGAGGACTTGACTGGGGATTCTCAGCCTAGCAATGGTGATCCTGAAGAAACCTTTGCCTTGAAGTGGCCCCCATCCAATGTGGAGAAGGATATTCAAATGCAATCAGCTCCAATCACATTTAATTCTGCATTGATTGATGTGTCAAACCATACCTTGGACCCCTCCCCTCCTTCTTTTGGATTTCTCTCTTCCTGGGTTAGCAGATATCATCAACCTTGCTGATGCGGAACAAGATGCTCATCAGTCTCCATTACCCTCAAAATTTGTTCAAGTAAGGAACCAAGCTCTTTTCTCTTCTGTCTGTTTAATCCTGACTGATTTAGATTGTAAAAAAACAGGCTCATCTATTCCAGAATGGCCAAAAACTCAAGCCAATGGGGCCTCCCACATTGCCTTTGAACACTAGTGACAACCTTCAGACTCAAACCTCCCCTGACAAGGGTAAGCAAAAGGCCTCCAATTCCATCAATATCAACCCCAAAAGTCATCAAAAGAGGAGAAACACTTCTGGTTTTTCAGGCTTTAAAGAAATCATGGAGAAGCAAGATTTTTGTAAGTCCATTGGTTGAATATTCTTGCTTTCAAAATCATGCTCATTTCTTTTCACCTTCAAAAAACAGTCAAATCACAAATTGAATCCAAAAAACTTGAGTTTGAAAAACAAAAGTGGGATTTTCAACTGACCATGGATGTTCAAAACCAGAAAGCCAAGAGTTTGGCTCATCAACAAAAATGGGTTGCTGAGTGGAAGTTGAAACAGGCTGAGCTAGAGTTTCAAAAAGAGGAAAAGGAGAAGGATCAACAGCAAGCACAACTGGAAAAGGAGAGGGAACAACTTGAAACCAAAAAAAATATAAGGTATCAGTAGCCTTGGCTTGCATTGGTAGAAGCAGAACAGTAGATGAAATACAGCAGATAAATCAAATGCTGGGCTTGTAAATATATTTGCATGGGTGAAAGCAAAACAAAAAAATCAATTTTAATTACAACGTTTGAGAGTATTCTTAACCCCATCAAAATAAAGATCTTTTTTTTTATTTATAATTTTTTTCTAGATTAAATTTGGCCATTATTCAAGTCCCTACAAGAGTTTCTAGTTGTTTTATTGATTTGAAGTGACATGGCCATTCTGGTATTGGTTGCTGTGTCCAAAGCAGGAAAGGTGCAGTTCTTGTACTTATTAGCTGCCCAAACCATTTTGAATATACCTTTTTGCTTGAAATCAATTCCAAATTCAAGGTCAGGAAAAACAAATTGGCCATCCAATACTTGATATTTTTCCGTATTTTCAATAAGTTGACAATTTGATTTCTTGGTTGGAACCACAAGTAAAAAGGAGTAGCCAGAGATGTTGCCTTTGTTGATATGAGGAGAGTTGTAAAAAGAATGAAAGGTGAAAGTGATGTGTGGGGAGAAATAAAAAGGTGTAGGCTGGGACCCAAAATCCAACAAAGAGAAAGAGGGGATTTTTTTGTGCTTAATGGTATTACTGTTTGATTGAAAGGAAAGTTTGGCCAAATTTCAAAACATTTGTCCTAGAATTCAGGATAATTTTTCTGCCTTAAGGTTGAGGAAAGCATACTCTTGAGGAGAAGATCTAATAGATGATTTCTTCACATAACTTCCAAATAACTCTGAAGGGTGCGTTGATTTTGGCATCCAACTGCCCACATTTTTCCACCCCAAGATCTTTAAGGACCAACTGGGTTGTAAATTTTTTTTGAACCATGAAGGAAAGTGGTGACAAATTTGATGTCTTTCTTATCTTTTTCAGAAATTTTATGCAAGGTCCAAAATTCAATTATTGCAACCAGGGCTTGGTGATCAGATCAATCAAGGACAATCACTTTTCCATGGTGGAAGAAATGGAACCGTTTGATTGTTTTTTTTGCTTGCTCAAACTCTTCCTGGGTGGGTTTGCGACTATTCTTTTTCTTTTTGGAAAAAATTGAAGTTTACAGATCCAAAGGACATGATTTCTGACCAGACCAGACCACCTTTTCATTAATACCTTCCTCAGTAACTTCCAAAGACATTTCTGAATCCCAATATTGAAGCCTCCTTCAGCAAGCAGCACTACTCTTACCACCTCTCTGTATGTTTTTCAAGCCATCTCCTTTAATCATGTTCCCTCCCAATCCTATACTTAGATTGGGGTGAGGAACAAGGAGGGATTTGATTGTTTGTGTAACATTTTGAGGGGGGTGGGAGAAGGGTTGGATGTTCCCCAAAAGTGGTCAAATTTTTTCCAAAAAAAAAAAAACAAAGTCAGCCCTATAGAAATCATTGGTGAAACATGATTGAATATAAAAAAACCAAAACTAGACTTGAACCAAGGGACACCAGAAGCTGAATCCCCCCCAAACAATTTGCATCAGTGACCCATGCAACATACCAATGAGCAAAGTTATAAAAAAAATTAAAATAAAAAAAAACCTACCTTCCATGGCAAAGAACACCTGAAATAATTAAAAAACACCCTGTTGGCTTCTGGTGCAGTCCAGAGACACCTAAAAAGAAAAAAAAGATCAAAAACAAAAAAACAACACTGGAGGTCAGCTCCAAAGAAATCTCCAAAAAAAGGTGCAGGAGACATTGCCAATCAATTGCTTGATCAATTGCAAAACAATTGCTTGATTGATTGCAAAACAATTGAGCGATTGAATGAAAATAAATCAAGCAATTGATTTGCGATTGATTGGTTGATTGAATTGCAATCAATCATTTGGGGATCAATTGTTCAATCTATCAATTAGGATTCAATCAACCAATTGATTCCTAATTGATCTGTGGGGGTTGGTTGAGCAAGGCAGGAGGAGGAGGAGGAGGAGGAAGGGGGGAGAAAGAGAAGGGAGGGGCTTACTAGATGAGGAGGGGGATGCAAGTGAGATGAGGTTGATCTGAGACAGAAGACCTGGGGGGAGTTCAAAGGAGAGGTAAGAAAGGGTGGTTTAGTGAGTGGAAAGAATGAGGGAAGGGGACTCACTGAGTCTGTTGGTGAGTTGGATGGTGGATGTTTTGGGGAGCTTGGTGAGGTTTTTGAGGCTGGTGAGGTTGGTTAGGTTGCTGAGGTGAAGGAGGTGGTTTGATGATGAGGAGGAAGGAAGGTGACCGGTGTGTGAGTGGGGTGAGTTGGAAGTGTTGGAGCGGTGAGGTGGAGGGGAGAGTGAGAGAATTTGAGCTAAAAACCAGGACCACTGGTGTTTTTCATTTCATTCAGAATCAGGCACGAGTGAAGACGAGTGTGGGCATGAGAATGAAATGAAGAAGTGGAACAAGATGAATAGGAAAAACAACCAACGTGGGCGTTGAAGGCTTGAGGTTCAGGATTCTTGTTTGATCATGAAGAAGGACATGCAAGGATACAACTATGGTTGATGTAGCAACACGGCAAGAGACTCTTTTAGATTCAATGGAAAGAAGAATGGAAGCAGAAAGAGAGCATACTTGTTTGACTTGAGATGACGGCAAGGTGATGACCAGGTCAACGTGATTGAGAGAGTCAAGAATTGTGAGTTGATATCTGAGCAATGGAGAAGGTTAGTCCAAATTGACTTGAGATCAAACCAATGCTTTGTACCGGTGGTGTTAGGTTCATCTGGCCATCTTTGGGTTGTTCGAGTGTGGAGGTGTTTAGGTGATGAGAAAGTGGAAGAGAATAAGAAATGAGGATGAGTTGAGGTCTTGAGCTGGGCTCAGAGGGTGAAGGAGTAGTGCGAGTGGTACTCTATTGGTGGAGTGTCCACAGTGAGTGCTCTCTTGTTGTGAGCCCTCTTGAGTCTCTTAAACCCCCCCTTGGTTGGAGGTCAAGTCAAGTTGTGACATGTTTGATTAGACGGTCCAATGAGGTTTTAGTCGCTGCCTTGGTGAGTGCATTGGCTACCATCAGATCTGATGTGATTAGTTGGAGTTTGATCATTCCTAGTTTCAGGTCCTCTCTGATTCCTTTTGTTCTCAGGTTGATGAACTTGGTTTTCAAGTTTGTTCTAAATTTGGTGATTTTGTCTTCCAATCCTTTGTTGTCAATGAGGTGGATGCTAGGCGTCATTTGATGTGCATTGATTCTCCAGATCTTGCCAATCAGATTTTTAATCCAGCAACACTCAAGTTGTCCATTGTTCAAGGCATTGCATTCCGCTTTGGTGGACAAGTAGGTGATGTTTCTTTGTTTTTGGCTAGTCCAGAGTAAGGGAACCCCGTAGAGTGAGAATAGAATGCCTGATTGGGATTTGCAAGTGGTTGGATCATCACCCCAAGTGGCATTGCTGTAACAGATGAGATTGGGGCAATTATTCTTTTTTGACAGCGTCAATTTTGTCTCTTTTGTGGCATTCAGGTATCTCCATGTGCGTACAACTTTGTTCCAGTGATTGATTCCGGGTCTCTCTGAGTAGCGGGCAAGGCTGGAGATGGCAAATGACACGTCTGGTCTGGCCAATCCGGCAATGAAATTAAGTTTCCTGACCTGTGATTGATAATTGACGTTCAAGGCCAGGAATGAGGAGTGCTCTTCTTCCGTTTCCGGGAGGAGATGGATTCCTGGGGTACAAGGGGTGGAGATAGGCTTGCAGTCAGTCATTCCGAGTTCTTCAAGACCACAATGTGGAAACTTAAGAAGAGTTACCTTCACAAGTTGTCCTGAGTTCCGGAAATTATTGGTCTAGCGTCTGTAAGATGATTGGGCGCGATGAGATTTTAAGAAGAGAGAGTGATGATATGATGAAATTCCTTCCTTCCCCCAATCCCTAAGATGATGATCCTCCCCAACCCGGAGTTGAGGGTGAGGTCTTAAGTCCCCCCCTCAACCCTAGCCTAAGTACAACCACAAACAACAAGAACGAGTGATGAAATACAACCCTAAGCCGCAGAACCCTAGCCCAACCCTATCCCTCCATCCCTCGCCATTACCCGCGCCCTTCGGTATTAACGTAGCCTGGTTTGTCCTTCTCATGGCGCGGCCCTCCGCCGCGCCCTACTTGGAGCCCCCCGTGTTTCCGTCCGCGCCGTCTGCAAATCCCGCGATCCGCGGGTTGGCCCACGCTTATGCCTGCGCGGGCCCACCCAGCGCGTATAGCCCATGATTGCCCCGCCCTTGCCTTCCGGACTAGCCACCCGCGAGCTTGGTCGGGCCGGCTCCATCACTTGGTCCGCTTCTTCCAGGCGGGTCGCGGTCCGGCGCCGCCTGAGGTAGGCCCAACCCATACCTGGTGCTGAGCCCCGCAGCCCCTACTGCTGAGCCCGCCGCGACTGCTGCTGAGCCCGCAGCAGGCACTGCTGAGACCGGGCGCACGCCAGATGCTGAGCCCGACCTACCCAACTGCTGAGTGCGCAGCCCGCGACGCAGCTCTCGATCCAGGGTTATAAATACAACACCACATCCCTCCCAAGTTGAGTTCTGTCCCCAGAGGTCCTTTCATCACCACCTCGCCCCTGCCGCACCTACCGAACCACTTCCACCCCCTCCCCCAGTCCACCCCTAGCCGTCTTAGCCGCGCTCGTCCTCCGCTCCCCGCCATCGCCATGATCCCCTGCGATTACTGTGCCTGGAACGGGCTAGTCTGCACGATCGTCCCTGGTCAACGTGCCTGCGGTTCCTGCCGTCGCGGTCACCGCCGCTGCTCATTGGGGGAGGGTATGCCACGCCCTCCACCCGCATCTGGCTCTTGTCCCCAGCCGCGCAAGAGGGCCCGTCCGGACTTGTTCGTGGTTTTGGACAATGACTCAGTCTCGGAGCACTCGTGGACCCCTCCTGGATTGCCCCCTGGCCGTCCCTCCCCAAACTTGGACCGCAACTCCACCTCTCCATACCGTCGCGCTGGACCTCCCCGCAAGGAGAATTACCCAAACTTTGCGGCATTCCGAGCGGCCATGCGATTCTGGGCGGACCGGGTTCGAGTGACGCAAGGCGCGAGGGACCCGCGCCTTGATGAGATTCTCCGGCGTCGTGCCCCTGGTCCTCCTCCGGCTCCCACTCCTCCTCCAGCTCTGGCTCCTCCGGCTCCGGCTCCCCCAGCCCCAGCCCCAAGCCCGACCCCTCCTCCGGCCTCCTATCACTCGTTGGACTCGGACAAGAGGCCCCCGACCCCGCGAGGCACCCCTCAACCGCCCGCATCACCCATCGTTATCCCGTCTGACCCGCCACCACCTGGTTCTTTGCTAAATAACTATAGATACGGTCAAACAGAGATTTGTACTCAGACAAATTGTTCCGCGTCCGCACCCCACCTCGCAAGATTGCATCCGCCGCCGCCTGCTCAAAATCCGTTTCCCAAAAGAGGGGTTCTCGCTTCCCCCACCTTGCCATCATCTCGCCCCGGAGCCTAATCCAGTCCCAAGACTCGTAACCTGCCATATCCTCCACATCCCGCAGCTTACTTTCGTCCGTGATGAAGAGAACAACAGTGCGGACCTTGTCCTCACTCTTCGCGTTTTCGGAGTCCGCAATATCCTTGAACCTCGCAAGAAAACGCCCGATATCGGCAGTGTCAAACCAAAGATGGGGGAATTTCTGTGGCCTAAGCCATACCCGCCGTGGGGCCTCGGCCGCCTCCAAAGGCTCCAACCAAGGGGGGGCAAAGCCGCCGGTCTGAGTGGTTGGAGGTGGGGGAGGTGTTGGTCCGCCAACTCCCGCCCGGGGGGAAAATGGGGGCGGATTGGTCGATCCTGGAGTAGTTTTCGGCAACATCGCGTACGCTATCTTCGAGAGACTGAGACAAAAGGTGACTTCCCGGCCAGACCCCCAGATGTGGAAACTTAAGAAGAGTTACCTTCACAAGTTGTCCTGAGTTCCGGAAATTATTGGTCTAGCGTCTGTAAGATGATTGTGCGCAATGAGTTTTTAAGAAGAGAGAGTGATGATATGATGAAATTCCTTCCTTCCCCCAATCCCTAAGATGATGATCCTCCCCAACCCGGAGTTGAGGGTGAGGTCTTAAGTCCCCCCCTCAACCCTAGCCTAAGTACAACCACAAACAACAAGAACGAGTGATGAAATACAACCCTAAGCCGCAGAAACCTAGCCCAACCCTATCCCTCCATCCCTTGCCATTACCCGCGCCCTTTGGTATTAACGTAGCCCGGTTTGTCCTTCTCATGGCGCGGCGGAGGGCCGCGCCCTACTCGGAGCCCCCCGTGTTTCCGTCCGCGCCGTCTGCAAATCCCGCGATCCGCGGGTCGGCCCAGGCTTATGCCCGTGCGGGCCTCCCCAGCGCGTATAGCCCATGATTGCCCCGCCCTCGCCTTCCGGACTAGCCACCCGCGAGCTTGGTCGGGCCGGCTCCATCACTTGGTCCGCTTCTTCCGGGCGGGTCGCGGTCCGGCGCCGCCTGAGGTAGGCCCGACCCATACCTGGTGCTGAGCCCCGCAGCCCCTACTGCTGAGCCCGCCGCGACTGCTGCTGAGCCCGCAGCAGGCACTGCTAAGACTGCGCGCACGCCAGATGCTGAGCCTGAACTACCCAACTGCTGAGCGCGCAGCCCGCAACGCAGCTCTCAATCCGGGGTTATAAATACGACACCAAAACGAGCAGTGTGTAGAGGTAGGGACAATGAGATTGAATTCTGATCACAATTGACTTTCATGCCAAGAATTGTGTTTGGTTTGTGACTGGTTGAGTTCATAAACTTCTTCAGAAATTGATCCTCAAATTCTTTAGTGTTTCCAACTACTAGAAGGTTGTCTACATGGAAGAATAGAGAGGAGATTGTGCTGGTGTGGTGATAGAGGCAAGGGTTGGATTTGGAGGGTTGATATTCTAGGGATTTGATCCATTGACTGAGCGTTCTGTACCAATTTCTGGGCGCCTGTTTGAGACCATAGAGCGAACTTTTTAATTTCAGGATGGGAGTTTTCCTGTTTCTTCCTTTGGTTCTCTGGATGAACACTTCCTCTTTGATCTCGGCGTGCAGGAATGCTCCCTTGACATCTAATTGAAGGATGGGGAGGTTCTTGTCCAGAGAAAACAAGAGAAGAGCTCAAAGAGAGGTGGTCTTACCGGTGGGGGAGTAGGTCTCAAAATAGTCTATGCCAAATTTCTGGTTGAACCCTTGTACACAGAGCCTTTTCTTGCAGATTGGGGGTTCACCGTGGGCGTTCTCCTTGACTTTGAAGATGTAGGTGGTATTTAATACAATGTCTGGAGTGGGACCAACGTTATCTTCCCAAACTTTCAGATCTTCACAGGTGTTCACTTCTTTCCCCACGGAGTTAGCCCATGCTGGTGAGTTCAGAGCTTCCTTGATATTTCTGGGTACAAATGTAGCGGCAAAACCAAAACGATCTGGTTTCTTGAGGGAGTTCCTATTCCTGAGAACGCAGTTTCTGTCAGGGTTGGTCAGAATTTTGTTTATTTGGTCTTCATCGTTTTCTTTATCTAACAGTTTGGGAGGAGTCAGACTCTCTTCAGTTTTTATGATGGGATCTGTTTGGTTGAATTTCGGTTCAAGTTTGGGTTCTTTGGAGTTAGATCTGAGAGGTTGGCTCTTGGGCGTAGGGTCTGGATGCAGTGGTTTGACGGTGGGATTAGTTTTGTCAGAGTTGAATCTGATGGCGGTGTTGTTGTTCTTGCCTAGTTTGATGTGTTTTGATTGGATGATAGCTCCTGTGTTGTTGATGATTTTGTAGGACAATAGGCAAGGTACGTATCCAATTATTTTTCCTGAGACCCCTTTTTTGTCAAACTTTTGGAGGGCGGATTTTTCTTTCAGATTTAAGTAGACTACGGGGGTTCCCAGTGGTTGAAGATAGTCATTAGGCAGTTTGGACCCATGCATCATCTCCCAGGGGGACAGCTCACCATTGTTCCTAGGGATCTGATTGAGCGCTATGGAGCATCCTTTGATGGTTTTGTGCCACAGATTCAGCAGCAGTTTGGACGTTGAATGCGTAGCATGCACTGATTCAGCTATTGTTCTGTTTGATCTTTCTGCGCGTCCGTTGTGTTTGGGGTGATAGGGCTCTGAGCAGATTCTTCTTATCCCTTTTTCCTCAAAGAAGCTGGTCAACACCTGATTTACAAACTCTCCTCCTCCATTGCAACAGAATTTGTTTGGGTAGTAGCCTCTCTTGTGGTGTTTGTTGTTGATGAGGAACATGATCAATTTGGCAGCATTGCTCTTAGCACGGAGAGGAAAAACTGCGATGTAGGAAGAGAAGTTGTTGACTAAGGTCAGGGAAAATTGGTGGTGACCCTTGGATATGGGAGTGATTGGTTCCATGAGGTCAACGTGGATACGCTCTAATACCTTGGAGGCAGTGGTGGCTTGTTGAGTGAAGGGCGATTTTGTGATCTTGCTGAGGTTGCATCCAGAGCAAGAGAATCTTTCTTCAATTTTGACATTGATGGATTCGCCAAGGTATTTCTTGATCTGTCCAAGGCTAGCATGGCCCAATTTCTGATGTAAGTTCTCCACTTTTACAATGTTCATGAGATACATTGTTTCCTTCTCAGAGGTATCCAGAACCAGCAAATTGTTCAGGATAGATCCGTGCATTAGTGGTTTTTTGTTCCATTTGATGGTGAATCAAGGGGAGTGCACGGAGCTTTCCCGAGAAATCTGACAGTTTTCCTGCAAGAACTTCCCAAAGGACAGCAGGTTCAGAGTAGCTTCTGGAACGTAGTATGCGTTGTTGAGCTTGAGATTGGTATCCCTGAATTTGAGGAGTGCTGTCCCTCTTCCCAATATCTTGAGTCCGGCGCCTGGTTTGCTGGTTTTTATGTATTCCAAGCCGTCAAGAGCCATCAGTTGACTGGAATGCTTCTTGGAGTTGAGAAGATGCACCAAACACCCCAAATCAAGGATGAAAGAGGATTTTTTCAGGGTTTTGGTCATGTTGGCTCCGCAGAAGAAGGAGAAGAATGGAGCAAGATTGTCTTCTTTCTTCTCCGCTTTCTTCCCTTTTTGGTTGGCAGGTCTGAGATGAGGGAATTCTGCCCAGCACTGTTCACGTTTATGGTCCTTCACTCTTTTGTTATGTGTCCCGTTTGTGCATTGAGGGTAAGATATGTTGACTAGGCTGAGATCTGTTTTTGAATCTTCTTTAGTTGCTTGAACTTTGTTTTTGTGTTGGATCAAAGTTTTTGTGTTGGATCAACTGGTTGAGGACGTAGTCAATGGTAATGGTTTGGCTCCCGTGCATGATTTGGGATTGCATTGGTTTTAGAGAAGGGGGAAACTTGAACAGTACCAGATAGGCTAAGATATCCAAAGGTAGTTTGATTCCAACCTCAGAGAGCTTATTCAGGTGAACTCAAAGGGTGGTTACAAACTTTTTGATTTTTTGTTTGTTTAAGGAGAGATACAGGAAGTTGTTGAATACTCGGGCTTGGTTAGTCGACTGAGAAAATGCAAAATGTGTCTTAGCCGCGGTCCAGATTCCACAAGCACTATTTTTGTTCTCTGAGGTGATGATGTTGGAGTGAGTGGCAGCCTCAAGTCTTGAGAGTAAGTATGCAATGATCTCTTGATTGAGGTCCTTGTCCAGTTCTGTTGTCTTGTCCTCTTGATGCATGACCATGAGTATTTTGCAAAGTCGGAATAGGTTCTGGAATTTTGATTGCCAGATGGAGTAGTTGTCTTCATTAAGCAGAGGGATTGATTTGTAGATTCCTTTAAGAGACAGAGCCTTGGACAATTCTCCCGCTGGTCCTGGTGTTGATGACGCCATCTTGCGGTATGGTTGATGGAGCTTTGGCTTTAAAACGTGTGAGAATTTGAGCTAAAAACCAGGACCACTGGTGTTTTTCATTTCATTCAGAATCAGGCACGAGTGAAGATGAATGTGGGCATTAGAATGAAATGAAGAAGTGGAACAAGATGAATAGGAAAAACAACCAACATGGGCGTTGAAGGCTTGAGGTTCAGGAGTCTTGTTTGATCATGAAGAAGGACATGCAAGGAGACAACTATGGTTGATGTAGCAACGCGGCAAGAGACTCTTGTAGATTCAATGGAAAGAAGAATGGAAGCAGAAAGAGAGCATACTTGTTTGACTTCAGATGATGGCAAGGTGATGACCAGGTTGACGTGATTGAGAGATTCATGAATTGTGAGTTGATATCTGAGCAATGGAGAAGATTAGTCCAAATTTACTTGAGATCAAAGCAACGCTTTGTACCGGTGGTGTTAGGGTCATCTGGCCATCTTTGGGTTGTTCGAGTGTGGAGGTGTTTAGGTGATGAGAAAGTGGAAGAGAATAAGAAATGATGATGAGTCAAGGTCTTGAGCCAGGCTCAGAGGGTGAAGGAGTAGTGCGAGTGGTACTCTATTGGTGGAGTGTCCACAGTGAGCGCTCTTGTGTTGTGAGCGCTCTCGAGTCTCTTACAGAGAGGTGGGGGGGCTGGCAAGTGGTGGGGTATGAGGTGGAGGTGTTTCTTGATTTTGTCTAAGTACACTAAGAAAAAAAAACCCAAATCAGCCTGGAAACTTGGGTGAACAAACAAAAAAAAAACTACTGTGAAGTGATTTTTCACCTATTTAAAAATCAAACATTACTCATCAAAGAAAGCAAGGGTGAGAGGAAGAATCTGCTCTCTCATAGAAGAAGATGAGGGGAAAGATGAGACAGGGATGACTTGAGGCGGGTCAGGAATATCATCTTCAAATATTTTGTCCCATTCATTTTTGATGTCAGCCAAAAGATTGTGAAGGATTGCACAAGTGATAATCCAGGTGATTAGGAACTTCATTTCTTTGGGGTTTTGAAGCTGGTTTTGCATTTCCCTTAATCTGGCCCATATTCATTTCAGGACTCCTATGGCATGCTCAATACAAACTTGTTATTGGGCAAGGTGATGTTTGAAATTGGTTTTTCCTTGATAATTAGATGAAACGTTCCGGTATGCTGGAACCACATATTTGCCACTAGCATAAGCTGAATTGGCCAGAAGGTATTGATCTTGGTTAAATTAGTTCCCTGGTTTTTGGGCAATTTTCATTCAATTGAACACCTATGAATCATGGCAAGAACCTGGAAGGCCAGCATGGAGGGATACAAACTTCTTGTTGTTATCACAAAAACGTTGTAGGGCCACGGAGTATCTAAACAAAAATATGAAATATATTTGGCCAGTGGTGTGATCAAAGGTGTTATCAAAGTCATTGGAAACAAAATCAATCAGTTGCCTCTTTTTGCAATAAAAATAGTGGTTGACATCTAGCTTGGGATTTTGACTCAAGGGGATGGTGGTTCTATCAGCAAACCCAATGCAACCAGGAAAGCCTTTGGTCTCCATTACTTGAGATATCTCCTTGCGTTCTTGTTTGGTTGGTCAAGAAACAAATGAGAAATGGGAAGATAGGATAGCAATCATGACTCTTTTGGTGTATAAGTCAATGCTTCCATAACTGACTGAGAATAGATTTTCCAATTGATGGATTGCTGCTCCATTTCCATTTGATCCCAATCTACAAAGAGCAACAGAAATTCGGATGGCTGGATCGCGTTGAGGATTCCAAGAATTGTTCTGGAAATTGTGGTAGTCTTCCACCATCTCCAAAAGTTTAATGAATGAAGGCAACAAAGTTTGGAATAGTTTCTGGAAGCTTAATTCAGGGATGAGATGAAGATTTTGCCTTTCATACATAGGGTTGTGGAGGGTGTGTATTCTTGGAACCAAGTATTGTTTTTCCAGCAGAGAATTCAAAGCTAACCAAGTTGATTCCAAATTGGAGTCTGAATCAGAGTGTGAATGGGAGTCAAACAGTAGCAAAAGTTCAGTGAGCTTTTTTGCATTTTCAACTTGCTGGCGAAAAGTTTGATTGGACATGTTGAGAAAGATGGTGATGTGATGTGGGGTGATGATATGATGATGGGATTTGTGTGAAGATGGAGATGTGAAAATGGATAAAGATGTGAAGCAATGGAGGTGAGATGTGTGTGATGCAATGGAGATGCCACCGGTATGGATTTGCTGATGTGGATGGGTGTTTTAGATGTGATGGATGGTGGATGGATGATGATGCATAAATGGTGGGTTTAATGGTGGGTTTGATGTTTGAAATCCAACATTTTCATGAAACCCCCCATTTTGAAATAAACCAGTTAGGGGGTATGTGTATTTCAGAAACCCATGATTTAAAATGGAGGGTTTGGTCAAAAAAAAAATTGCGGGTTTCTAACGGCGGGTTTGCTAATTTTGATACCGCCTAATATCTTGCACATGGCATCTATCCAAATTGGCAGATCCTTATGAAGGCCATATCCCATACAAAGGATCAAAAAGAAATTAATAATTTTGGTGATTTTATTCCATTAAGAATGATTTAAAGTGATCAGTTTTTTTTCTTTCTCTATTTCTAATTTATTTGAAAAAATGCAAGAGGGAAAATTGAAGGATTTTGAAAGAGAATTTTGGGTGCTGCAGGCCTCATTTGCAATTTTTTCTAGGCCTTCAGGTGGTTTGGAATATCAAGAAATACAGCTCATCATGAGAATGTGTGTCATCACCAACAATGAAATTGTGAATGATGAAATCAAGCTCAATAAAGAATGTCTTTAGGATAACACCAGCATAGCCATCCAGATCAAAAAATAAGGAAATGGAAATTTCACCAACTTCATTAACAAGTATGACAAGGTCCAAAATCCATATGTGAATCATTCTCTTTGAAAGGACTTAATGGAAAATTTATGGAAAATTAAAGGTGATATTTAGTAGTTAAACATTGCAATTCATGGAAATCTATTTCCTTTTTCAAAATATTTTTAGAAAAGTTTTTGGTTCCATAAATCATTTTTCATCATTTAATTTTGGGGCTTGACTTGATCAAGCCAATCTTTTAATTTATTTCCAAAAATGTGTATTTTTTTGTTTTGTATCTTCAATTGCAATTTTTTTTTCAAAAAAAATGTTTCATCATATAATTTTGCTGAGGCCAAAAATGAGTCAAGAGATTGAAAATAAAAAAATTACTTCTGAAAATAATTTTTGGGAGACATATCAATCAACACTAATTGGGAAAAAGTTGGGGAAAAATATGACATTTTTTTGCAAAGGGGGTAAATTTGGATTAATTACAGATTATAATGAAAGCAAATTTACTCAAAAAATTCCCAAAACTCAGCAATCGGAGGTTTAACAGTTATCTTTAATGTAGTGAGCACCCATCATATGGAGAATCTTGGCCCTCTTCAACTCATAATACTTTTTATTTTTGGAATCCAATCCTGAGATATTGTTTCCCATGAACAGCTCTGGAGTAATCATCTCAAGGCCCTTCCTATTAATATGAAGAATTTATCTCTGTCAAGGCACTCAAGAGGTCAATATATGGTGGGCCCTAGTCATGTCTTCATTTCATGGAAAAATTCATTCTCCTGAGAATTCCTCTGACAAGTAATCAGATGGTTGTCTGGAATGTTTTTTGGATCATTCCTTGCCACTTGTTCTATGAGGTTTTCAACAAATTTTCCTGCCAAATATAATTGGGGATTAAGTTTTATCTTTTTTTTTTGAAATCACTTGATGGTTGTTTTCATTTTTTGATCTTGCTGTTTTTTCTTTTCAAAATTTTGCACATGATCACTAATTTATTTTTTTTTCTAACTAGGATGGTGTGGAAGTAAACATTCAGAAATGATTTCTTGGTGATCTCATCATACAACTTGAGAGAAGCTTTAATTTTTTCCTGGGTATTTTTTACACTCCTGTTGGAATGATTTAGTTGACTCATGCAGCTTCTGAATTTTTTGAAGACATTCTGGATTGTTTCCAATTGGATCTTTAGGATGCTGAAAGTAGGAGGTGGCTTGGTTATATGCTTGAAAATGTTTTTGAAAAAATGCTCCCAAAAGCCAGTGGATTTCTTATTGGTGCCAGTGATAGGGTTGGGCAAGATTTCAAACCATGGCTTTCACAATTCCAATTCTTCCAATTTTTTACAATTGTTTGCCCAAGCTGATTTGTTATCTGGTTTCTTGGTTCCTGGAATTTTCTCAATTCTCAAAATAGCAAAATACTATTCTGAAAATGGATCTATACAAAAAAACTGATAAACCAAAAACTAAAAATGATCAATTATTAATTATTAAAGACATGCAAATCTTCTCTCACAAGAAATATGAAGTGGTGGAACATCCACCTGACCATAAATCAAAGGATTAAGCATTTAAATTGATTCAGTTTTGCCAAGGTGATTCATTCCATAAGTCTTTGTTTTGGGGTTTTAAAAATTATATTATGTACATAATGTAGGTGCATGGGGGAGGGGGAAGAAAAAATACATCCAGTGTTGAGAAGATCAATATAGTGAAAAATGAGGTTGGGGGTTGGTGTCACAACTGCTCCTGGCATGTAAGGGGCAGATGGCACAGGAACACTGCTCACAGAACTCAAGATTGAGAATGATGGATTTCAATGATGACGGTTGGGTAATGGGAGGAGTAAAAAGTTTTGATGGTGGAGGAGATGAGATTAATTCAAAATTAGGCTCTAAAGGAGTCTGATCAAATGAATACTATAATATTAACACCACAGGGGATGGTGAGATAGGCTTGGAAGGCTGTTTGACTTTCTTGTGCTAGGATGACACCTATTGGAAGGGAACTAACCCAAAAGAAGTAGTATACTAATTACTTGGGGGGAATTAGTCAAGAAGGTAAGGAAAGGCCAATATATTTGAAAAATGAGGAAGAGGCCTTGAGGGATGAGTGACTGGTTCTGCAGGGTGGAGATCCCATGTTAATACATGTTGAGTTGTTTTTATGGAGGCTTTAGTTGACAGATTGGGTGATAGTCCTGTCCAGGAAGTTCTGGCATGTAAATAATGATGAAGAAGTACTCAAAGGAAGGGCTGACCAGCAAGGGGTATGTAATACGTATTTACTGTGTTATTCAATATGCAATAACCCATAAAACAATGGAGTTGAGGAGAGATAAGGGATACACAAAGCCATAGAGAGAAAGAGGGAGAGAGCCTTGGAGATTAAATTGGACCTTCAGGGGATGAAGGGAGATGCTTCAGGAGGTAGAGTGTGGATGCAGGGTTAGAGGTTGGATTTTCTCAGGGTTGAGGGAGGCTGAAGTGACTGATTCTGGAGAGTCAAGTTGTGTTTATGAAAGCTGAATTTGATTCATAGGAAAAGGAATTTATCAGTTTTTTTTGTAAGGAGGAAAGGAAAAAAGATTCCTGGGGCAGGTGGAGATACATATGAGGAAAATGGGGCAGTTTGGGAGGAGGAAAAGGGGTGTTGGAAACTTTTGGGCTAGGCAGAGATAATCATATCCAGTGGAATTAAGACATATTCACCATGAAAAAAATGGAGGCACCTGTCAGCAGGTGTAGCACCTGAATCTTTTTTTGGCTTTGTTTTGAACCTGAGAAAAATCTGTTTCTAACTGAGTTGGAAAATGAGAAAAGTTTTTTGGATCAGTTCTTGAGTATTCAAAGTAATTCTAGTGCATGCATGGAATACAGAAGATTTGGAATTTTGGGGAAATTCAATTTTATGTAAAGTAATATATATGTATAGGAGTGAAGCAGTGGGGTTTCACACCTGACACATACAAGCTACTACCTGGATTGGATAAGTCAAGATTTGGATGCTTTTTTTCTTTCTATTTCCTATTAGATCATTACAAGAGGTTTGAGGGTCCTTTTTTTTTAACTTTTTGGTTGAAAAAAATTGTATTTTTTGAAAGGATTAAATTCAGTTTTTTAATATCTTCTTTTTCTTTTTGTGAAATTTAATAAATATTGATTTGATTTGGGAAATTTAAACATCAATCTAAATTTTAACTGAAGATTCAAAAATCTGTTTGGACATGTTGGAAATATTGTACCACATAGAAATTGAGTTCAATTATATATTTAAAATAAATCAATTTGACATTGAAATAATTGGGAGGGTTCACATTTTCTTTTTCAGAATTAACTAATTTATAGAAAGCAATGCGTTTCCTTGAATGATTTTATTTCTCTAATATCTTTTGGAAGAAACTTTGTTTGAAACATTTCATATAATATTTGAAGCTCAAGAGAAGTAATCTAGTTCTATTGAATTTTTTTATTTATCAGGAATTGATTGATAAATAAAAATTTCCTAAAATTGAGAGCTTTTGATATTGTTTTCTGGGTGACAACAGAGGACATATAGAAATACTTGAAAACAAAATTATTCAAAACAACATGATTTTTCAATTGATTTTGATAATATTTCTAGTTTATCCTCTACTGGATTCATCTCCAAAACCAATTTCTCTGTCCAATTTAATGTGGCAAGAAATAGAGGGCAGTAACAATTCGAAGGGAGGGCTTCACATGGTTTCATCCAATAATTTGGGAATATTTTGTCATAAGTTCTTGCATATTCTACTTTTTTTTTTAGGTTGAAGTTCTCCTTTCATCTGAGGTATATAGTTGAGGGTGTTTTTATCAAGATTATGAAGAAATTTTGAATAAATTTTGCTTCTCCAATACACTTTGACAGAGTGATATTTCCCCTCATTGTCTTCTTCTGTATGTGAGCAGAATTCCTCACTAGGGAGAAGGCATTTTGCCAAATCCATTACCATATGGTGCTCTACAGTGGCCAAGCGGTTTCTGTATATCTTTCAGATTGAAGACCAAAATTTCAGCTAACAGGGTGTAGAAAATGGAGGGCAATCTTATGCTTACTCTTTGTTTAACTCTATACCAAGGCTTCTTGTTCTATGTCCTAGGCTTCATGTAATTATCCTTCTGTCAACTTAGCCAAAGTTCCAGCAGGCCAAAGAGTATGTTATTCTTTAAAAACTCAGTGTCAATTGGATAATTTGTAAATGCATCATTATCCTTAGCATTTAACCAACGTTTTATTATCACTTCTGACAATATCTGGTCCTGCTTTGTTGAATCATGATGTCCCCATTGTAAAGTTAGAAGATGTAGGCCATAGCTTTCTAATTCTTTCTGGAATTTCTCTTTGAACTTTTCAGGAATGCTCTTCTTCCCTCCATAGAGGTTTTCATTGGTTGTTTCCAAGTTGAAAAATTTGTTGTTTGGTCCACTTGTATTGATGCTTTTTGAGTTTAAAAATTGTACTTGATCTTCAGTGGGCGGAGGAAGAACCCTGTCTCCTCAAGATTTCATTTTTAAAAGTCTTTACATAGTCACATATGCATAGAACTATGGGGTCATTGGAATTTGGCAAATGTTCTGCTACTTCCTTGTTTAGTGTGCAAGTTTTGGTGGATTTTGAACAGTGAGGAGGTCTACAATCCATATTAGAATAAAGGGAAGTCTTCAAGTAGCGCTTGAAAAGGTTTTGGGGTTGTTTGAAGTATAGATTTTATGGAGGGAAATATTTTGAAGACAATTCATTGAATCTGAAGGTATCAGCTATTGAATATGATGAATTTTCAGAGATTATACAGGGTTAATTTACAAATTGAATATCTAAAATTGGTTACGCATCTACTCCATAATTCATTTCAAACATGTGAGCCATATTCTACATTGTGCAATGGAAAAAAATATTGTCAGAAGGAAGAAATGTTTTGGAACTACCACTTGGATTTTGATAAAAATGACCACATTTTTTATTCATGTTTTCCTTTACCATGGATCTTAATTGGGATGATGATTTTTTATCATTTTGAATGATTTTGGGAATAATAATCATTCTTTTACCTTGAAAGGGAAACAGAATTAAACCATAAAATAGATTGAAACTTATCATTCAATTTTACAGTTGAAATAATTTTAGAGATTTTACAATGAAATTCAAAAGCTTGCTGTTGCAAACCAAGTATTTAATTGGAAAATTTATTTAAATTCAAGAAGAAAACTATCATTAAAATTAAAATTTTTCTCAAATTACTGGGATGAGCACTTAAGTTGTTTCAAATTTCACCGCCATTTTTTAAAAACACAGTATGATAACAATGATCAATTTTACCCAGGTTTAGTATTGAAATCAATGAAATACTTTTATAATTTTTTACATGGGAAGTCAAATTTCAACTGTGACTTGGTATGAACATGCTTGAGAAAAAAATTATTCCTCTAATGCAATGAACAGGTGCAATTTTGATACAAAATGCAGTAAAATCTGATTGCAAATCTGTTTTGATATCTGCTTCAGGTAAAAAAAAATCAAAAGGTTTCTTAGTAAATGAATATTTCTGGTGTTGAATGGAAATTTACAAGGATTCATCTGAAATTTTGAGTTCTGAAATTCTTCCTAATTGAAAAGAGGGCCAATGTAATATTCTTGAAAAAAATGGTATGAAAACTTCATTTCTTGATCATTTAACACATTTTAGTTAAAATTTTTGCAATTGAAATTAGATAGAATGTAATTTTTTGATAAAAATGTTTATCTTACCTCCTTCCATGCATTGAAACCATTTCATCTTATTTGGTTAAACATAACTTTGGAAGATTCCACTGAAATCTCTTTAGACATATCAAACATGACAGCATAAATAAAAGCAGATCTTACCACGTTTCCACTTGTTTCTACCTTCATGGGTGGGTTGGAGTTCATGAGAGGACAATAATTTCTAAAAAGAGTTCAAGTTACTTGCAACACAAATCAAGCTTTCTTTCTTTAAGTTTTAATTTGATTTTAAGCCAAATATGATTAAATTTTTTAATAAAGAGAGCTTCCTATGAAAAATGAGTCCTTTTGTTTAAAGTCAAAGTAAATTTTTCAAGCTTTTTTTGAGATTCAAATGAGGTGATCTCATCAGAGAACATTTTTATTTGATACGTGTGAGTTAGCAAAACCCATTGGAAAAATACATGGATTTTCTTAGTATAAAATAATTCATTTTAAAATGAAACCAATGGGAAATAATTCTTATTTTATTCTGCCTTATATCAAACCATTTATTGGACTTGAAAATTTAAAGGTTATCAAAAGTTCAGAAACTCCATACTTGAAAAATTTGAATGTATTATTGGATTTTTATGAAACAGAGATGAGGGTTTCTTTCCTCATTTCATAATAATGATTTTATAGCATTGACTTTGAGATAAGGCACTTTCTATTCTCTGTTCTCATCAACCCTTATGTCATAATTGAAAAGAGGTATAATTACCATGAGAGATCAAGTTGATAAACCAAGAATTGGGAAAGTTGCAAATAATAATCTATGAGAAACATTCAAAAGTACATTGGGATTGAAATTCTATTTACCACCAGTGGAACAGCTGTAAAATGATTGGAAATTGATGAGAAATCATACAAATGCTTTTTGAACAATATATCAGCTTGCACCTTCCAAGAAATTCACACCTCTCCATCCAAACTTCCTAGATGTTTGGAATCAATTGCTCTGGAAAAAACATGTCTAAGGCCTCCCTGTCAATTATTCTCTGCAGCCTGCGTACCAAAACTCTTTAATTCTTCTCTTCATGCATCCAACTTTGAATTTGTGTCCAAATTTCAGGAAATGGCTCAATTTTTTCCTTGAGCTCATGATCAAAATTTTTGTGTGTTTCTTCAAACCATTTTTGTTTATCACGGGATAATTGTACTATTTTTGTTGCTTGATGTTTGAGGGATATTGGGAGGGGTTGGTGGATTGGATATGTGTTTTCTGTGAAATATGATTTGGGTTGATGAATTTGGTTAGAATCAATTTTGGGTTGATATTTATAGGAAATGAAAAGGAAGTATACTATTGCTTGAGTTCAAATTGAATATTGGATATATAAAAAACTTATGCATAAATTGTGTGGAGATTATCATGGGCGCTGAGCTCTATATGCATGAAATATAGTAACTGAAAAGTATTACATAATGTATACCTTTGGGAAATATTTGAGTGATTTTGAAGAAATTCTGGTGGCATTTTGAAGCAGAAATGTTGAATATAATTTGATCTATGGGGTTGAAGGTGATATAAGAATTGGGATTATATTTCCTTGGATGATTAATTTCTTAAGAAATGAATTATTGATTGATAAATGAAGGTATTTTGAATCACTGATGTTGATAACCAAACACAAATCACAGCTAAACTAAAATTTAGGATAGAGAGATATTTGCATTGATTTGGATTTTTTTATTTATTTGATTAATATTATGTACACTAAAAAAATTAATTATATGAACCCTTGCTTTTTTTAATGCCTTCAAAAAAACCAATAATAATATAGAACAGCAGTTTTTGGAGATATCCAATAATTTTTAAACAGGGTTCCATGCCTATTTGCTTTGAGTTGCATTCCATGGCCTTTTTATGATTGTTTCAGCAACACACTGCATCAATGCTGTTGAGGCAAAACAAAAATGATATTTTCATATGGAAGGCCCAAAATATTGGATCAATTCAATGTTCAATTTGCAGTATATCTAATATGCAACATAATGCAATTCTTTATTGAGTGGTCCTTGACTCCCATAAAATGACAATATCAAGTTAATTTCTTAAAAAAAACTCAGCTATTCTTAATTTAAAAAAAAATTGTAATGATTTCTTCATAATTCTTATGATTTGCAGAAGATGATAGAAAGAATTAACTCATGATCAAATAATCTCATTATCTTCCAAAAATGTAGGGTTTGGTTTAAATGTAAAGGCTACACTTAATTTTTCTTCAATTTCAAATCAGCAACTTATTCAATAAATTTATTGGGAGGTATGATAATGAAGCATTCAATCATCCAAAAGAATCATGCTTCCACGTCAACAATTTGATTATCCCAAGATCAGAAAACATTTGAAAACAAGAATTATCCATCCAGAAAAACCAATAGTCTCATTTCCTAAAATTCCACCAGAATTAACTATGGGAAGCTTGGTGTTCTGAGGTAACTTCAACTAAATTAGAAGGGGTAGTTTTTTCAACATCCCAGACAGTATTAAAGTGGATACCCAGATCATAGTCAGTAACCAGAACAGAATCCTCCAGAAGGACCTCAGCCAATTTTCATAAGAAAATCTTTCAGTAAAAATACTAATAACATCTCTCCAGTTGATTTGTTGGTCTTTAATAAAGCCCATATCACTCAAGGAAGTGATAGTATATGCCCTTGTGTTACCAAGTTGGCCCCAGAGTGGATCAGCAAGTAAGCCACCTTAAAGTTTGACTCAAGCACAAGACTGCCAAATTCAAGGTAAATTCTGGACTTCCACTTTGGCATGACTTGTTGGTTTCCTGGACATGTCCATATAGGAGCAGGAAAAAAAAACTAACATGTATGAAGTACATGCTAGAGAATTGGTCCCACATAAATTATTATTCTCTGCCAATTCCTTTGACATAAAAGGCTGCCAATGATCTTCTTTTTCATCAAGCAATAAGTTGATGAGTCCATTGAATAGAGAGAAAACATATTCAAAAACATTCTTAAGTCCACCTCTTCCAGCATTAATCTCAGCTTCCTGGTTAGCACACAACCTCTTGTGTTGAGCAAAGGTGGGATCATAAATTACAGCTGCTTTCAGGTTGGCAAAGTAGCTTTGTGCTTTGAGTAAAGCTTCATCTGAAGTCCCATCAATACCTTCCATCAAGAGAAGGGAATTTCTTGAAATTTTTGTGTGAGACTAAACCTATGATGTCATTCAAGGTGTGCTTCAGGTTCATGTATGCCCCATGTATTGGATCTCTGGTATAAGTTAGGATCTCAGAGAGGGGATGCATATTGAGCTGGACTGTCTTCCTGGAGTGAGAGAGGGAGTTTGTGTTGATGAAGGTGCTTCCAAAAAAAACATCATCACGCTTTACAAGCAAAATATTTTCTGATAAATCAAAAAAGTAAGAATCATTTTATTTTCATAGGAGTGAAAGATAGCATCATGAAAATTTACCATCTTTGCACCGCATAAAACTGAGGTCCACCTATTTTAAGATTTTTGATGACTTGGGGGGTTTGACAGGATCCTTTGGCCAAGAATGTTAAGGGTGTTGTTAATTAAGAACTGGGTAGTGCTGATAATTTTTGAATAAGTTGAAGGGGTTGCATTTTCCTTTAATTCTTCCCAGTATGAAAACCTCAAAAGGTCTTCCTTAGTCAAGCCAACAAAAAGTTCTAGGCAATGCAATAGAATTAGCTACCATGATTTTCATTTCATAACAAAATGATTCAACTGACCTGGCTGATTTGAGAAAGGATTTAATGTTGACCCAATGCTTTGGGCCTGGGAATCAGTTTGGCTACTAGCCTGGCCTTCAGGCTGAGATGACACGGTCAAAAAAGGGTCCTCAATCCTTGGCCTTGAAGTTGTCTGTTCCATATCCCTTGTGATGAGTCCGGAATTAAAAGCATTCTTTTTTGGGGTAGTAAGGATAGGGCACTCTGATTCAGAAAGGGAAGATTAATTTGGAAGTCAATTTTGGGTTGATTATCCAGAATAGCCTTCAAAATAGTAAACAGACCATCTCAGGGAATGTTGGGACTAGGGTGGGTGCAGGTGTGGGACTCCTGGGTGATGGTTTAATAATCAAGAATTCTGGTTTCTCTGGTGGTGCATCACTTGAGCAGGTGAATTTTGTGTTGGAATCAGAGGAGTAAGATGATGCTTGAGAGCTAGAGGGTGGCCTTGATATTGATTGCCTATCTGCTTGCCAATGAGCTTGGGCAGCTAGCTGGGCAGATGCCCTGGTTCCTGGAGTGATCCGGGGTTCTTCAGCTGGGGTTTCTGGGTTCAGCACTGGGGTATTTTCAGAGGCTGGGAAAGTTGCATGATCAAAGGCAACAATTGCAGCTTCTTGAACTAGATCCTCCACAGGCACAGCTGAAGTGGATATTTGAGGTTCACCTGGAAATATGGGAATGTATCAGATTGGCATATTTGGAAAAAGTTTTGATAAATGCTTTGTTGTACCAAATGATTCTTTCAACTCACTGGGTTGGTTAGCCAGGTGCTATTCTGGAACCACTGTAAGCTGGGGGTCAGGAAGATATTGAGCAGTAGCTGTTTCATCATCCACTGATGGTACCTCAATATTTGATTGGACATTAGGACTATCAGCTGTTGTTGTTCTTCAGTTGAAGGCTCAAGCAGACCAATATCTATAAAGGTTTGTAACCTAATCTTTTCCACCTTTGCATCATAATTTTCATTATGAAAAGCAAGCATTGACTGTCATACTTGTTTATGAAATCTTTCAACATATTCCTCACAAAGGAGCACATTCAATTGATTAAGAGCCCTTTGTTCTAAAAATTGATCATACCAGTTCAAATAAGTATTAGACCACAAGGGAACCAGGGAATTTGAACACTTACCAGGGAAATCAGCCATGGTATAATCAAGGTAGTTGTCAAGGTGAAGAAGCTTGAGATGATGCAGTTGAAATCTGATTGAGAGAATGTGGTTAAGATCAGAATGAACCAAGACCTCTTTGTGAAGCAGCTGTGGCCTATATACCCTAAAAAACCTAGTCACATGTCAAATGTGGGTGTAATATGAAAAAAAGTTGCTCAGTAGTTAGAATCTACATAGCTCATTTGTGCAAATAGCCTTCTGTATTCCCAAAGTTTCTACCTTCCTGCATATTACATATACGTATATGGTGTATCAAGCTTGTCTGGGCACACTCCCAAGTCCCACTTGGCGCAGTTCCCAGGGCACTTGAGTGTGTGCACAGCGCGCTTGATTTGCGCACTTGGATGGGCTGCAGATCTTGGCACAGAGCCAAGTTCTGCTTGGCCAAGGCCAAGCTGTTGGCACCCCCCATCCACCTTGATCCTCTCCACCCACCACATCCAACTCCATTGCATCATCCCACCCACCTTTCTCCCCTTCTCCAATTGCTCATCCAACCCACATCCTTCCCTACTTGTTTGAATTTTTCCAAGTTTTCTCCATCTGAACTATGTTCAGTGCCAATTTTTATGTCTTTTTTTTTTTTGATTTTATAAGACACTAATTTTTTTGCATCTTTTTAAAAATACAGGCCAATTATTCAGGAATCATCATGGGACCTTCAGCACCTGCCAAAGAAGATGCAAACAACTTGGATGAACTTGTTGATATCCAAGCAAATAAGGAACAAGCCCAGGAGCTACTCAAAGAGCTCCATGATCTGAACCAAGAAACCACCCAACAAAAGGCAGTCATGAAAGCAAAATAAAGCATCCTCAAAAAACGCAAGCATCAAAAAACCCAACTAACTCACAAGGAGTGCCAACCAAACGCAATCATCAAGCTGGAAGTTTGCAAGTTGATCCAAAATAACATCTTATTGAATGGGATGAGGGTAAGCAATGCCATGAAGACCTTCAAGGTGTACAAACATCAAATCCAAAAAATCAAGCTAGAAGACCCAAAAATGATCAAGATCAATAAAAAGTGGCCTGGCTAGTTTACTGAAGACATGAAAACAGCATTCCTCATGCAACTGGACCAGCAATCTACTAGAAACCTGCCCAAACTATCCAAATTCATCAAGGAAAAATTCAACAGAAGTGTTTCCACTCAGGCGATTAGTAACCTGATAAATGATATGGAAATATCATAGAAGCAGGTTTCTAATATCCCTCCCTCCTGGAATAAACCCAACCTCATCAAGCAACGGAAAATTTTATCAATTGCCAAGGATTGGACCTGGGGAAAACTGTGGTTTTTGTTAATGAGGCCGGCTTTGACCTCCATTTTGCCAAAAGCTTTGGTTATGCTTCCTCTGTTAAGTTGTTTCCTTTTTTTTAATCAAGTCATATCATTTTTTTTCTTTTTTTTGATTTTTTTAATTGTTTTATTTTTTTTTCAATTTAATTATGATTTCATTTTGTTTTTCATGAAAGGTGAACCTGCAGTCTTGAGCCTTGTGCCCAAGGCCAAGCAGGTCACTCTTATAGGGGCCTTATTGATTTACAGATTTGGGTATCATGAGATCCGGAATGCCAATGGCACTAAGACCAAAAGAATAGGGGCAGATGAATGCTGCCTATTCCTTGGAAGTATTAGTGCCCAAATTCCACCCAAATCAATTGTCTTCATGGACAAAGCCCCAATTCATCAAGGTCAGTGATTCAAAGAAGTTTGAAAAATGATTTGTGATTCACAATAAATTCAAATCAAGTTCCTCCCTCCTTGCTCCCCATTCTTACATCCAATAAAATATTACTTCCATTCAATTAAATCTTTTTTCCAATCAAAACAGCCGCAACATTATGCCATGCTCATCACTCAAATTGAGCAGGGAATCAAGGAGGCAATTAATCCATCAAAATACCAAAAATTCTTCTTACATTTTCACCAATTTAATTGTCCATATGCTGACTTTCAAGAAATTTTGGGGACAGTTTTTTCCAAACCTGATTGATTTTTTTATTTTTTATTATTATTTTATTTTTAATTTTTATCATTATTTTTATCATTATTTATTTCATTATTTTTTCTAATATTTTTTCAATTATTTTTATCTACAAGTTTATATTTACATAAATCTTAAAACAACAGAAATAATTTTTTTTACCTGTTAAAACTGTAAGGTTTTGAGGCATGGCCAATTGGCTTGGGTGTGGCCCGTGCCATCTGAACTTGGGGAGGTGCCAAGTTGCCCTTGGGTAAGTGCCACCCGGGCTTTAGGGGGTGCCAAGCGCGCTTTAGATATTTTTTGGCTAATTTGGGGGGGGGGGGTGCCCAGATGAGCTTGATAGACCATATATGTCATTTCAAGCAAGGTAGACAGCTTATGATAAGTCATCCACCTACCTGGACATGAAACAAATGAAATGGGAAAATTCTGTGGGAAAGCTGGGGAGGTGAAGAACATGTGCTAAGTAGTCCAGTTCCCTCCAACCACATGGATGCTTGATTTTGAATATTCCAAATGATTGATGATTGCTGGGACAGTGGATGACTTAGCATAAGTTTTCCACCTCCCGAGCCTTTCCACAAGGATTTCCCATGTCATGTGATTCCTGTATGCACACAACTCCAGGGAGCTGGACAACTTATAATAAGTCTTCCACCACCCTTGACATTAACTATACATATAATATGCAGTAAAGAAAAATATAATTTGATGGGAAGGTGGAAAACTTAGCATAAGTTGTCCATCAATCCAAAGTCATCCCATCTTACATTCAAACCAGTAAAAATTTTATACAAATCATGCACATGTTGACACCAATTCATAAAATAAAGGGTAAGCATTTTGGCACAAAGACGTAATGTTTGAATTAAATATATTGAAGCACATTTTTAACCATATCTGGCTTTTTTAAATTAACTCTAGTTACAATTTCAGAAGGAGAAAAATTTTGAAGCTTACAAGAAGGCCCTCCTAGTTTTTTTTTTAATTTGGAAGGAGCAACCAAAATGAGTATGATGTTCAGTTTTTTGAAGGCTGGGTTGAGGAAAAACAGAAGTCTGCCACACAATTTATGTAATTCCCCCAGATTTTGGATGATCAACTATGAAACCAAGATTTGGGAAGGAGAGAACATGGCCTGTTTCTTTAGAGGGAGGAGGGATTGGGGTTCCAGTGGGTTTTTTAATATAAGAGAACAAACCATAAGTATAACCATTCAAGTAATCCTGATCTGTATGAGGAACATTGGAAAATTCATCACAAGTGACAATGAATTTTGAACCATAAAGAAAAGAATCCCTTTGGTCATTCCACTTTGGAGATTTCCAGGTTGGGATTTTGAACTCTTCTGATAATTCATTGTTCTTCACATGTGCAGTGTTGGATGAAAATTGGATTCTATTTAAAATCAGTTGGCTATGAAATGGAAGCTTAGACCACAACAGATCATCATTTTCTATTTGTTCTGGGTTCACATCCTTTCTCCTTGGATATATTCATTTTTTGAAATATATTTTGATGACAATCAGTGAAAAAATACTTGATTAGAAAGTTTGTATTGATTCCAAATTAAATGCAAAATATCCTTTGTCAGTGCCCTGAAAAAAGGAAATTCCAAACATAGATCCATTTTTAGTTTTTCTATTGATTTTTTTCATGTTCTTTCAATTGTTTTCAATCACATATAAATCTTGGACAATGTCAGAAAGTTGGGTTGCTAGCATTGTGTATGGTCCTTGCTCCAATGAATGATACTTCAGAACCCTATAGGGTTGGTACTTTTGATTTCAAACCTCTTGTAGATTTACTGGGAGTACTACTTTTGGTACCACTACTTGGCATAGACTTAGACCCTTCTTCAGGGTGATGAAGTAGATTGAATCAGAAATACACTCCTTCTTTCAAAAATCACACTCAGCTTTACAATTCTTTTTGTCTGCTCTGGATGAGGATGGGATGGATTGAATTAAGGGTTTTGATGGTGGTCTAAGAACAGAACAATCTTGGATTGATTCCTGATGATGCTTTATATTCATGGGCTCATCCTCACTAAAAATGTTGTCTCAAAAGCACCAACAGGAATACATGAAAAAATGATGGAGATAAAAGCAAAATTTTAAAGTCAATAATATGAAATGGTTTATGATGATCAAAATACATAGATATTGCCAAGTTTAACCAAATTCAAAGACACATGCTCATTATTGTTTTTCAATGGCAACAGGTGGGCTGCAGATTGGGTGAATGCATTGGAGTTGACTTGATCTATGGTTTACTATTACACATGATGATGCTGAAGTGATTCATGCTTCAAAAAGGGGTTCAATGACAAGAAGGAAGGAATCAAGGATTGGTGGATGATAGGTTGATGTCCTCATTTCTGCTTACTGTAAAGATGAATAAAAGGATGGATGGTGTTGATGGTGATATGTGACAATCAAAGTTGAGTTGATTTTGTGGGGACAGAAGCCATGGTTGGAATAAGAAGAAAAAATAATGGAGAGGAAGAGAAAGAGTGAAGTCAGTATTGGATTGATGAAGATGAAGGATTCAAGAGATTTAAATAGGCGCATGAGTTCTTACCCTTGAAATGAAGTGATGATGAGTGAGAGGTGGAAGAGATGCCTTGCAGTCAATGCGTCATAGTAGTATTTGGATGGAGTGTCTTTTTTATGAAGAGGTTGATTGGAGGGTGATTTCATGATTGGCATCTTGAGAGGTGATTGAAAGATTTCATAAACCATTAGAGCACAAAAAAAATCAGCCTAAATTTTTAGACGTTCAAAAATTGCAAAATTGGATTGAAGCTTACCTTGATGGACCTGCAGGAGTCCTTTGGAGCTTCTGGAATCATATTGCTTATTGGATTGTTTGCAGAGCAACCAAAATGCTTGTTTATTTGCAAGAACTTGTTGTTTCTCTTGCAAATCCAGGAGCAAGGCTTGCGCCAGTAAGTTTGCAATTGCTTCCATATGCACTTGTGAAGTTGCTGACCGTTTGTGGCATTTGCAAGCAACAGGCAGAGGTCCAGGGCCAACCAAGGTACACAGACCTCTCTCAGGGCCCTGGCAACCTGCAAGACCACAACAGGGTCGCTTTTGGCAAGCCTGTTGCTAGGAGAGCCCAAATTGCTCACTTGCTTTGCTCAGGAGAAAAGCCAAAACCCAAAGCAAACAAAATTTGGGCCCCAGGCCCAAATTTGGCTCCCCCAGGGCCTGGAGTGCTTGAGGACCATGAGCACCATTTTGATGGGGAGCCCAGGGCAAGTGCCTGTGGATTTTGGCATTTTTGGAAGGCAAAAACCACCCATGAGCTTGAATTTGAGTCATTGAAAAAAACATGTGCATGGGTATAACATGCCATAAGTTTGTGTTTGGTGAGGGTCCTGATTTAAGCCAAAAATCAGGTGTATGTCTTTCATGAGAAGTATGCTTCAATTTGAGCATACTTCTCATGCAATACATACCCCCCACATTGTATTCATGATGATAATGGGAGATGGCCAAATTCAGATCATATTTTGGAATTTAAATGAGATTGTTTTGAGTATTTCAAAATTATGATTTGAGACTATTTTGGAATTATTTGTGATTGCAGGAAAGAAGTGGAGCAATGGATTTCATTTTTGATAATTGAAGGTTTCTATATATTTTACCTTGAAAATTTCAATTCTGCAAAGGTTAAAAATGATACTCTCAACTTTGAAGGAGATATCTGATGAAATAAACATTTGCTTTTTGTCTTAAAATAATGGTTACAGTAAGAAATTAGTTTTTTATTTAGGTGCATTCCTGTAAAAATTGATTTATAATCATGATTTTTGTTTCACTCCAGAAAAGGTGTTTTTTAAATATTTTTTTCTAAAGAAAATTTTTTCCAATGGTTATTTCACTGTTTTTGAGCTCCAAATGAATAACTGGAAGTGGTTTCCAAAATGTGATGATTGGAATATTTCAATAAACACTGTATTCTTGTATTTTTTGACTCTAAATGTTCAGCATAAAAAATACATGAACTTTTTCAAATTTTTGGGTGCCTGTGCACCTGCCTGATTACAAGATTCATAAAGAGTAATGGCATTTCTCAATTTACCATTAAATTTGAACAATAGTTCTATTGATCTTGGTGGTGTTGTAATTTATGGAACAAAAATTTCAAATTGTTTTAGAATTCATTCAATTGCTCTTGAGGATAAATATTTTGGTATTCAAAATACATTTTATGGCTTATATTCATTAAAATAACTGGAGAAACTCCTCTATTGCATGATAGTGATTTATTCCCATGAACCTGAAGGGACATGGTGAAATTAGGCTAAGTGCACCATGTCCCTTCAGACAACCAGTTGGTGGTGGTTGTGGGTCACCACAAACCTACATGAAATGGTGACCAGTATTGAGCCTCCTGGCCCTCATTCTGGAAAACTTTGTTTTTAAGTATAGACATGTTCACTTCCTGCTTTGAAATGGTGGATTTAATTTATCAACAATTACCAAAATATCTTGGACCTTTAGGAAATGAGAAATATGGAAAATTTTGGGTTATGGGAATTTTCCCCAACCAATAAGCAAGATGAATAAAATATATTCAGGTCCATGCAAGAATCAAAAAATCATTTACCTCTCCCAAATTTATTTTTAATATTTCCATGTTATTTATCTTTTTGGATGAAAGGTATTTGCCAAGATAGGCATGTTCTTGGAACAAACATGGTGGAAAAGTTATGCTAACTTGTCCAATTTGCCATACCAATGAATAAGAGCTGACTATTTTTGGGAAATTGAAAAATTTTAATGGGGAGGTGGACCACTTAGGCTAAGTTGTGCACTCCCCTGAGCCATCTCACACTGCATGATTTCAATATTGATGTTATGATTTTATATCATGTCTGAGTGTTGCATAACATGAGCATGTGTGCAATTCTTCAGGTTGAAACCAATCAATTTTTCTGTGTGATTTTCAAACCTAATGATTTGTTAATGTGTCAACCAAAACTGCCACTGTGACAGGAAATCAATTTTATCTCAAAAAATTCGTACCATTCATAAATTTAGGGTCTTTTTACATTCATGTCACAATGAACTCTCAAAATGTATCATTGATAAGCCAGAATACCCAATTATCCCCAAGATATTGGGCTGAGGCAGATACATTTCACTATTTTTGCAATGAAAAAAATTGTTCACCACATTTAATTCTTTGATCTTTGTTCCTACTGTCATTTTTTTAGGCCGGGTTTAATGATTGAGAAAGGTGAAGAAAATATTTTCAGGGACATGCAAGGATCAGAAAAACCTGAACCTCTATGAAATTTATTTTTAATATGGCCATTTTGTGATTCATCTTCTTGGATGAAGGATATTTTCCAGCATGGGCATTTCAGTACCAGCATGTTTTTTCCTGAAACAAACATGCTTGACCAGTTATGCCAAGTTTTCCACTTCCTCACACTATGGACTGAGACCCAGCTAATTTGGGGAAATTAGGAAATTTTCATGGGTAGGTGGACAACTTAGGCTAAGTTTTCCACCTCCCTGGGCCACCATCCACTTGATCATATGGATATTGATGTTTTTTTGGTGCATTGCATCTTGGTCTTTCAGGAAATAATAATATATGGGAATATTTAGTTTGAAAACCAATCATTTTTGTAAGCCTTTGTTCAATCTAGTGAATCTTCCTTAACTCAAAAAAAACCATGGAATTTATAATCAAACTCATCCATCACCTCCACCCCTGCTTTGTATTCTCTGAATTTCCTGGGTAAAGCACTGGATAATAGTAATGTTACTCCACCAGAAAATGCGGACAATGTAAAACTGTACTGCCTCTCACCACAACACAAGAGATATTCTCATGCTTATCAGTCAAGAATGGATTCAAAAAAAATAGTCACACCAAACCAGATTAAGTTAACAAGAAAATATCATGTATTTCTTGCACATGAAATTGAGTTGCAATGCTACTCAATATAAATTTCTTACAAGTTAAAAATCTTCAAAATTTAATTGTTCCACAAGCCTGAGTGAGAAAGAAATCTTATTTTTTAGCTTAAGAATGATTTCTAACTTTGTTCAGAGAATGGCACAGTTAGACTAAGTGCCTTACCATGACACCAATTTTGAAATTTTGATAAAAGCAGGGAGGGAAAAGCGTGAAATCATTTGAATGCACAAAATTCCAAGACAGATCTTCAGAAACTCAATGACTCTTCTTTGAAAAAAAATTAATAATTTAAAGCAATTAACCAACAATGATCTCCAGTTTTTCCAGCTAAGGTGGTCTACTTGGGTTAAGTGAACCACCTCACCAGGAGGAACCACCCCACAATTGCAGATCTAGCAGCACTTTGGGGCACAGATTTTTCAATCAGGGTTCTCTGTTTTATAAAATCCAAATATTTTCCCTCTAGCGTCTCTCCAATCAACCAAACAACCTACTAGTTTTGGTTGATCATTCCCCCCCAGAAAATGGTAGCCAATGCCTCTCTCAAACTCCAAGATTGTCCTTCTTTTGAATTTTCAACAGATTCAATGGGAAAAAATCCAGATATGGTTAAAAATTTACTTCAATTTATATCATTGAAACATAACCTTTTCATGCCAAAATGCTTACCAGTTATTGAATGAAATGATTTCAAAGTGCGCATGAGTTGTACAAAATTGTACTGTTTGGAATGTAATATGGCATGACTTGGGATTGATGGACAACTTATGCTAAATCAACCACCTTCCCATTTAATTAGATGTAGCTTTACTGCATAGTACATGTAGAGGTAATGTCAAGGGAGGTGGAAAAATTATGATAATTTGTCCATCTCCCTGGACTTGTGTGCATACAGGAATCACATGAAATGGGAAATCCTTGCGGAGAGGCTGGGGAGGTCGAAAACTTATGCTAAGTCATGCACTGTCCCAGAAATCATCAATCATTTGGCATATTCAAAATAAAGTTACCATGTGGTTGGGGGAAGTGGATGACTTAGCACAAGTTGTCCACCTCCCCAGCTTTTCCACATGATTTTCCCTTGAAATCTGATTCCTGCATACCCATGGTCCTGGAGTGGTGGAAAACTTATCATAAGTTGTCCAGATCCCTCCACATGACTCATATTTATCTGGTGTGGTGAAGCAGGAACTTTGGTGATACACACCTGCTTATTCCAACAAATCAACTAGGTCAATCCTGCATAATGTAATCTCTCCATGATATTTTGCACCCCTGTTACATTTCTCTTTATTCTTTTGAGCTGAGTGATCCAGGCATGTTGAATCCTCATATATTTTTTTTTGAATCATGATTCAGAAATTTTAGTTATCTCATTTTTTTCTTTACAAGAATTAGCAAGAATTCATATTAAACCATTTTCAACAGAATGAAATTGAAAATCATGCATTTTTCTTCTTGCCCTTGATTTTTTATACAATATCATCTGAGGAGATTTAGGCAAAATAAATTCAAGAAAGAGGAAAATTATAATCCTCATTTCCAAGAATTAGCAACATGCAAAATTGGACACCTTATTCATCATATTTCTCTATTATTCAGTTTCAAAAATTGAACTCTCAACAATAAATTCCCTTTGAATATAAATCCATGCAGTAAACCTGCAACTGTGTGGTGATCCACAGAATTGCATTTTTGAGTAATTGTAGATTTAAAAAATCTTATAATAAAAACAAAGCAATGCAAAACGCTATTGGACCCATGCCAGTATTATGCATCTCTACTTGATATATTATTAGGGGGTATCAGAGTTAAGCAAACCCGCCATTTTTTAATGGCGGGTTTCAAACCAAATCCACCATTTCAAACCCTCCATTAAAAATCAAAAACCCAATTATTTCAGATCAGATGTGTCAGAATTACCCAGAAATAAGTGGGTTTTTTCAAATAAAGTATTTAAAGGCTTCCACCAAATTCCCACGTCATCCACCCCTGGCTTCCCACCTCCTTCTACCTCCAACATCATGGCAATTTTTTTTACCTCCAGCCTCATCATAAAAAGATTCACCACTCTCATCACTTTATCACTGTCATCATCACTCTCATCAATGTATCACACTCATCACTTTATCACTCACAACTTTATTGCTCTCATTGCTTTATTGCTCTCATTGCTTCATTGCTCTCATTGCTTCATTTCTCACATTGCTTCATTGCTATCATTGCTTCATTGATCTCATTGCTTCATCACTCTCATCACTCTACCTCCAACAAGAACTTGTACCTCCAACCTCATCCAAAGAATAAAATCATTGTTTTATTGCTCTTGTAAATTTATTGCTCTGATAAATTGATATCTCTCATCAATTTATCTTGCTTGTCACTTTATCCTTCTCATCACCTTATTGCCCTTAATCTTTCCAAATGCCCCCTCAGCAAACCTCCCCCCCCAAGTCCACAAAAATGTCCAACACACCAAAGCAAACATTGCCAAGGAACTCCACAACAAACAATCCTCCCCCATCAGCTTCCAAGGGCTAAAGTAATCTCAAGAGAGCTGATCACATCATCCTGGTCAACTGGCTCAAAATTCCCTCCAACTATGATGCCTGCTTTGGATCAGAAAATGAAACACGTGTTGGCCAACCTCCATCCTCTAAGGGCAATGGTTATCTCCTGATGGCCAATGAACTCAAGAAAAAAAAAAGGTAGGCTGGATCTGTCATCCAAACAGATGAGGGAGTGATTCAAGAATTATCAAGCCAGGTACAAAAAGGCCCACTCCATGTCAATCTCCACTGGCTTTGGTATCACTGACTCTGACAAAGCCAAGGGAATCAAATTGGTGGTTGATAAGTTGGACTCCATTTTTCCTTTTTATATTCAAATGGATGAAATCTTTGGAAAGAAGGCCAAAAGAACCCCCCTAGCTGCTTTTGATTCCCAAAAATATAGTTCAGTTGACGCTGAGGACTTGGCCGGGGATGCTTAGCCTAGCAATGGTGATCCCAAAAAAAACTATGAGTGGCCCCCATCCAATTCCAAGGAGAATATTAAAAAGCAATAAGCCCCATCAAATCGACTTCTGCATTGATTGAGGAGTCAAAACATACCATGGACCCCTCCCCTCCTTCTTTGGATTGCTCTCTTCCTGGGTTAGCAGATCTCATCAACCTTGCTGATGCGGAACAAGATACTCCTCAGTCTCCATTACACTCAACATTGGTTCAAGTAAGGAACAAAGCTCTTTTCTCTTCCATCTGGTTAAGCCTGACTGATTTAGATTGTAATAAAGAAAGCCTCATCCATTCCAGAATGGCCAAAAACTCAAGCCAATGGGGCCTCCCACATTGCCTTTGAACACTAGTGACGACTTTCAGACTCAAAACACCTCTGCCAAGGGTAAGCAAAAGGCCTCCAATTCCATCAATATCAACCCCAAAAGTCATCAAAAGAGGGGAAACACTTCCGGTTTTTCCGGCTTTGAAGAAATTATGGAGAAGAAAGATTGATGTAAGTCCATTGGTTGACCTTGCTTTAAAAATAAAGATCATTACTTTTCCACTGCAAAAAACAGTCAAATCACAAATTGAATCAAAAAAACTTGAGTTTGAAAAACAAAAGTGGGATTGTCAACTTGCCATAGATGTTTGAAAGAAGAAAGCCAAGAGTTTGGCTCATCAAAAAAAATGGCATGCTGAGTGGAAGTTGAAGTAGGCTGAGCTAGAGTTTCAAAAAGAGGAAAAGGAGAAGGATCAACAGCAAGCACAACTGGAAAAGGAGAGGGAACAACTTGCAACCAAAAAAAAGGATAAGGTATCAGTAGCCTTGGCTTGCATTGGTAGAAGCAGAACAGTAGATGAAATACCGCAGATAACTCAAATGCTGGGCTTGTAAATTTATTTGCATGGGTGAGTGGAAAAAAAATTATTTAAAACGTTTGAGAGTATTCTTAACCCCACCAACATACAGATCTTTTTTTTTATTTATATTCTTTTTCTAGAGTAAATTTGGCCATTATTCAAGTACCTAAAAGTGTTTCTAGTTGTTTTATCAATTTGAGGTGACATGGCCATTCTGGTATGGGTTTCTGTGTCCACAGCAGGAAAGGTACAGTGCTTTTACTTCTTAACTGCCCCAAAAATTTTGACTATAACTTTTTTCTTGAAATCAATTCCAAAGCCAAGGTCAGGGAAAATAATTTGGGCATCCAATACATGAAACATTTCCGTATTTTCAATAAGTCAACCGTTTTATTTCTTGGTTGGAACCACAAGTAAAAAGGAGTAGCCAAAGCTAATGCCTTTGTCAATACAAGGAGAGTTGTAAAAAGAATCCAAGGTGAAAGTGATGTTTGGGTAGCAATCAAAATGTGTAGGCTTGGAACCAAATTACAAGTAAGAGAAAGAAGGGATGTTGTTGTCCTTCATGGTATCATGGTTTGATTCAAAGGAAAGTTTGGCAAAATTGCAATTATTTTTTCCAAGAATTTGGGATACTTTGTCTGCCTTAAGGTTGAGGAAAGCATACTCTTGAGGAGAAGATCTAATGGATGATTTCTTCACATAACTTCCAAATAACTCTGAAGGACGCATAAATTTTTGCCATCCAACTGCCCACATTTTTCCACCCCAAGATCTTGAAGGACAAACTGGGTTGAAAAAATGTTTTTTGAACCATGAAGGAATGTTGTGACAAAGTTGATTCCCTTCTTATCTTTTTCTGAGAGTTTATCCAAGGGCAAAAATTCATTTATTTCAACCAGGGCTTGGTGATCAGATTAATTGAGGACAATTAATTTTCATCAGTGGAAGAAATGGAACCGTTTGATTGTTTGTTTTGCTTGCTCAAACTCTTCCTGGGTGGGTTTTCAACAATTCTTTTTCTTCTTGGAAAAAATTGAAGGGTACAGATCCAAAGGACGTGGTTTCCAACCAGACCAGACCACCTATTAATTAATGCCTTCCTCAGAAACCTCTAAAGATATTTTTGAATCTCTCATTTGAACCCTCTTTTGCCAACGGGCCCTATTCTTCCCACCTTTTATTATGTTGGTCAATCCATCTCCTTCCATCTTGATCCATCCCATCCATATACTCTGATTGGGGTGAGGAACAACATGGGATTCAATTGTTTGTCTAACATTTTGAGGTAGGTGGGAGAAGAATAGGCCATTCACCAATAGCAGTTGAGGGATTGAAACCCCCCCCCAAAAAAAAACAGTCAGTCAAATGGACATTATCAGTGAAAGAAGATTGGATGAAAAAAAATGAAACCAAAACTGGACTTGATCCCAAGTTCACCAGGAACAGGATTACCAAAAAAAAACATCACATCGGCACCCAAAAAAAAAAAAAAAAAAAAAATGTACCGGGGTGTGAGGGAATTGGGCCGCAACTTTGGTTTGAGGTTGGGTTGGGTATTGTGTTGGGCCAAGCAACCAAAGGAGGGTGGGGCAAGGCTTTGGTTGGCCAAAGGAGAGGAGGGGGCCGGCAGGGTTGGCCAAGCAATCAAAGGAGGAGGGGGGGCCTGGGCGTTGGTTGGCCAATAGATGGGGGGGGGGCCTGGGTGAACATTGGTTGGCCAAAGGAGGGCAGGGGGCCAGCGGGGTCAGCCAAGAAAGTGAGAAGGGATGGAGGGGCAAGGGGTTGGTTGGCCATTGGCCAAGCAAGGGGCCAGCAGGGTTTGCAGGGTTGGCCAAGCGAGAGCAGGGGGCCTGGGCCTTGGTTGGCAAAAGGATGGGGGGGGGCCTGGGTTGGCGTTGGTTGGCCAAAGGAGGGGAGGGTGCAGGCGGGGTTGGCAAAGCAAGCAAGAAGGAATGGGGGGGCCAGGGCTTTGGTTGGCTGTTGGGTGAGTGAGGGGCTGGCGGGGTTGGCCAAGCAATTGAAGGAGGGCGGGCCTGGGCGTTGGTTGACCAAAGGTGGGGAGGGGGCCAGGCGGGGTCCCCGGGTTTGCCAGCAAGAGCAGGGGGCCTGGGCATCCGTTGGCCAAAGGATGGGGGGGCCTGGGTGGGCCTCGGTTGGCAAAAGGAGGGGAGGGGGTGGGCAGGGCTGGCCAAGCAAGAAAGAAGGGATGGGGGGCTGGGGTGTTGGTGGGCCATTGGCCAGGTGAGGGGCTGGTGGGGATGGCCAAGCAAGAGCAGGAGGGGGGGGGCTGGGCATTGGTTGGCCAAAGGAGGGGAGGGGTCAGCAGGGTTGGCCAAGCAATTGAAGGAGGGGGGGGGTCCTGGGCGTTGGTTGGCCAAAGGTGGGGAGGGGGCTGGCGGGGTTGGCCGAGAAATTGAAGGAGGGGGGGGCCTGGGCATTGGTTGGCCAAAGGAGGGGAGGGGGCCGGCTGGGTTGGCCAATCAATCAAAGCAGGGGGGGGGCCTGGGGGTTGGTTGGCCAATGGATGGGAGGGGGCCAGCGGGGTTGGCCAAGCAAGCAAGAAGGGGGGAGCCTTGGCATTGGTTGGCTGAAGGAGGGGAGCAGACCGGCAGGGTTGGCCAATTGAGCAAGAAGGGGGGGGCCTGGGCGTTGGTTGGCCAAAGGAGGGGAGAGGGCTGTGGGGTCCACCCGGCAAGCAAGAAGGGGGGGGGCCTGGGAATTGGTTGGCCAAAGGAGGGGGAGGGTGGGGCCGCCAACCAAGCAAAAAGGAGGGGGGGCAACTTTGGCAAGGGGTGGGGCTGTCACACGACCACCCCACATACTATAGGGAAAATCTTAGATGATCGTGAGCGCAAAGGAATGCTGAGTGCAAGGGCAAGTGCGAGTAGCAAGGCTCAATTGCGAAGTGAAAACTTGTTTATGCCACTCAAAAAACGGCGAGAGGAATGGAATGTGTTCCGAAGAAGGAAACTTCAACCTGAGTCCAATGTGATAACTAGGTTGTAGCAAAAGGCAAGAACATTGTGGTAGACCAAACCTAATCTATAGCCATCAGACTCAATTTTCTAGTATAAATATAATCCCAATCATAAATTTAACCTCAGAAATGGATTCTACACCAAAAATAACCCATAGTCACCCAGCCAAACTACCCCTCTATCTCTCATGGTTTAGAAGATACAGCCAAAAAAAATTGTGGACAGCTCATATCACACCCAGGTATCACAAACTAGTGAAAGGCCATATGGGTATACTTGGAATCCCTAAAGACATACCAGTAACATCCCAACATAACACCTCAACCAAACATACAACCAATCACCTCACCTGTATACTCAGAATCATAAGCAAGGCCATGTGTAACCAAAACAACCAGCAGTACAAGGCACCACAGGACTACCCAGCAATGTATGCAGGCAGTCTGGGCCATGTGTAACCAAACAACCACCAGTACATACAGCCAGTAGCATGTGATACCAAATAAACTACCAGTACCAACAACCCTCAGCACCAAACAGCAATTTATTCAGCCAGTAGCATGTGTAACCAAACACCCAGCAGTACAAGGCATCACAGGACTACCCAGCAATGTATGCAGGCAGTCTGGGCCATGTAGATCCAAACAACCACCAGTACAGGCACCACAGGACTACCCAGCAATGTATGCAGGCAGTCTGGGCCATGTGTAACCAAACAACCACCAGTGAAAATACCACAGGACTACCCAGCAATATATGCAGGAAGCTAGGACCATGTAGATCCAAACAACCCACCAGGACCAGTTCACCACAGCACGAATTCAACCCAGCACTACACAGCAATTAATGTAGGCAAGTGCCTGCATTTAACCCCAGTACAACCTCTTTCCAACCAGCAGAAATGCCTCATGTAACTGTATTAGGTTTTCCCAACCAGCAGAAATGCCTCATGTAACTGTATTAGATTTTCCCAACCAGCTAAAATGTCTCATGTACCTGTATCTCACTGTAACAGGGGAAGCCCCAGGGCACCCTCAGGGGCAGCCCTGAGCATCCCCTGAGGACCAGATTTTCTATTTAAGGAGGGCTTCTCTGCCCTATCCAGGTTGTATCCCCCACTACCATCATCATCATCATCCACCATCCAGGAGCTCCACCCACTCATCAACTACTCATCATCCAATTACCACCCAATCATCTGTGGTCCTACCCAGATATAAAAAAAGGAGATTGTCAGTGTAACAATAAAAAAAAAGGAAATCAAAGACCAATTCTATAACCTCATCAACCATTGAAACCAGCCCATTAGGTGCATTGAATAAGGGTTCTTCTGTGACCTGAACTATTCAGCACCAAATTAAAGGAAACCACCCATCACTCAATAATTACCCTTACAAGGAAAGAGAGCACAACAAAAAGGGACTGCCAACCCTTTTTTTTCCTCTACCCAGCCCCCTGTGGGTAAACCCATCCTTGGGTCCTCTCCTGAACCACCCCTTTGATAAAACCCTTGAACCCTTTAATATTGGGATATTGGTTAAAGATCACACATATCTGATCAACCACTAACCAATAAGCCAATACATCTGTTCCATTCTTCAACAAACCTACCAATAACAATTAATAACCAATCAAGATCTGATCTGAGACCTATACTAAGTCTCAAAGAAACCAGCCATTAATTTAAATAAATTATTGTGCAGACTTACTATAGTACTAGAAGGGCAGGCAATTCAAAACCACTCTTAGTGTTACTAATACTCTAAAGGAGTAGAAGTAATACTAAATTCCCCTTCAAGGACTGCCAGCAAGCTATTTGCTAAATCATTTACATAATCCCTCAGGAGTCTCTAAAACGTATGAAATTAACTAACTGAGGAGACAATCTTCAGGCAAGGGGATAGCCCTTATAAGGTAATCCAAAGTGACTAGATACAACCTGGTGATGAGCTAACTACAAGTGAAGCGGCGAGGAAATGAATGACAGGAAAGGGATAGAAAATGAAGCAGTAGTACAGATCCGAGGTCATAGCGTGACTGCGAGAAAATAGAATCTGAGCGTACAATTGTATGACAAATTGGGACAGGAGCGAGTGACGTTGAAGGTAATGCAAATGAGAAGCAATAGTGTATGCAGGGTAGGGACTAGTCCAATTGCAAACTGTACAGTAATGATGGCTTAGTTAGACGTAGATGCGAACTAACAAACAATGCATGACCAAAGATGGAAGTCCGAGGCTGTTGATTGGCCAGGGAAGGAGATTGGATCTCATAATGGATGGCCAACCGGTATGGAGTTAACTGCAAAGTTTGCAAGTATATACTGAGTTGGTCGCCAAGATTGGAAGGTCAACGCGAGCCAGAGGAAATAGAGGATTGCACCATTGATGTTGTGCTTTATTTGTGTCACGCTTTTAGACTGAGGTAGATGGTACTGAGGAGGGGACATGTCAAAGTGATGAAGACAATAATCCCTAAGTGCAAAGCGTGACAGGGGCAAGGCAAGTGAGAGGGAGCAAGCAAGAAGGGGGGAGGGGTAATTGTGAGGGGGGGGGGGCTAGAATGGGAAAGCAATTGAGAGGTGGGGGAAAGCAAGAGGGAGGAGAGGGCTGGATGCAAAAGTAATGTTAACAAGGATGGGTGGGAGGGATGGAAAAGCAGGATGAGGAGGATGGGGGGGCCAACCTGGGAGATCAACCAAGGAGGTGGGGGGATCCTGAAGGTGGATGGATCAAAGGATCAGACTTGGATGATGTGGGGGATGAGGAGGAGGGGGTGGAGCTTACCAAGGATTCCAACCAAAGGAGGAGGAGAGGTGGTGGGTGAGGAGAAGCAGTGAGGTGGAGGTGGTGGGTGAGGATGAGGTGGTGGATGAGGAGGAGGGGTGAGGTATAGCAACTGGTGGTTTGATGGGGTGAGGTGGAGGAGAGGTGGGTGGGCTGGCAAGTGGTGGGGTATGAGGTGGAGTTATTTTTTGATTTTGTCTAGGTCCACTAAGAAAAAAAAAAAAAACCAACTCATCCTGGAAACTTGCGTGAACAACCAAAAAAAAACTTACTGTGAAGTTATTTGTCACCTATTTGAAAATTAAACATTACTCATCAAAGCAAGCAAGGGTGAGAGGAAGAATCCGCTCTCTCATAGAAGAAGATGAGGGACAAGATGAGAAAGGGCTGAATTGAGGTGGATGAGGAATATCATCTTCAAATATTTTGTCCCATTCATCTTTGATGTCAGCCAAAAGATTGTGAAGGATTACACAAATGATAATCCAGTTGATGAGGAACTTAATTTCTTTGGGGTTTTGAAGCTGGTTTTGCGTTTCCATGAAGCTGGCACACCTTCCTTTCAGGACTCAAATGGCATGATAAATCCAAACTCATGATTGGGCAAGATGATAGTTAAAATCAGTTTTTGCTTGATTTTTGCAAAAAAACATTCCAGTATGCTTGAAACACATATTTGCCACTAGCATAAGCTGAATCAGCCAGAAGGTATTGATTGTGGTCAAAGTAGTTCTCTGGTTGTTCGGAAATCTCCATCCAATTGAACACATATGAATCATCACAAGAACCTGGAAGGCCAGCATGGAGGGATATCAATTTCTTGTTGTTATTGCAAACAAGTAATAGTGCCACAGAGTATCTAAACAAACAGAAAAAAAATATTTGGTCAGTGTGTGATCAAAGGTTTTATCAAATAGATTGGAAAAGGTATGAATCAATTGCCTTTTTTTCCAATCAAAATAGTGGTTGCAATCTAGCTTGGTTTTTTGACTCAAGGGGATGGTGGTTCCATAAAAAAAAACCAATGCAACCTGGAAAGCCTTCTGTCTCCATTACTTGAGATATCCCTTTGCATTCTTCTTTGGTTGGCCAAGAAAGGACTGAGCAATGGAAAGATAGTATAGCAATCATGACTCTTTTGGTGCATAAGTTAATGGTTTCATCACCAACTGAGAAGATATTTTCTAATTGATGAATTGCTGCTCCATTTCCATTTGATCCCAATCTACAAACAGCAACTTCAAGTTGGATAGTTGGATCTTGTTGAGGATTGTGAGAATTGTTCTGGAAGATGTGGCGGTCTTCAATCATCTTCAAAAGGTTTATGAATGAAGGCAAAAGATTTTGGAACAGCTTCTGGAAGCTTAAGTTGGGGATGAAATCAAGCTTTTGCCTTTCATACTTAGGATTGTGGAGAGTTATTCTTCTTGGAAACATCTATCTCTTTTCTAATAGAGCATTCAAAGCCAACCAAGTTGATTCCAAATTGCACTCTGAACCAGAGTCTGAATGGGAGTCAAATAGTAACAAAATTTCAGTCAGCTTTTTTGTGTTTTCAAATTGCTCCCAAGAAGTTTGATGGGACATTTTGAGAAAGATGGTGATTTGATGTGGGGTGTTGATATGATAATGGGATTTGTGGGAAGATGGAGATGTGAATCAATAGAGATGTGAAGCAATAGAGCTGTGAAGTGATGGAGTTGAGATGTGTGTGATTTGATGGAGATGGGAGAGGTATGGATTTGCTGATGTGGATGGGTGTTTTAGAAGTGATGGATGGAGGGTGGATGATAATGCATAAATGGCGGGTTTAATGGCAGGGTTGATTTTTGAAATCCAACATTTTCATGAAACCCGCCATTTTGAAATACACAAGTTAGGGGGTATGTGTCTTTCAGAAACCCACCATGAAAAATGGTGGGTTTTGTAAAAAAAATGGAAGGTTTATAATGGCAGGTTTGCTAACTCTGATACACCGTATTCAATCAGCACTTTAACAATATCAACAGGATTGGCAAGGAGTAGTCTGAAGTCCATATTATGGAAAATTGGATCTTGATATATTTCCACTTAAGCTTTTCCTCATGGTGGCTGGAATTCATGAGTTAATTTTCTCATTCAATCCTTATTGGTCAATTCCATAAATATGAGAATGAGAAATTTTTGGGATACAAAAAATGGTCAAGAATGCTTTCTGGGGAAACGGTTTGTGATAATTAAAATCATGAAATGAATAGGAAGCTCTTCATTTATATTATCTGAAGAAATCCCCAGAATAGGGTGTATCAGAGTTAGCAAACCCGCCATTAGAAACCCACCATTTTTTTGACAAAACCCGCCATTTTTCATGGCAGGTTTCTGAAATACACATAACCCTAACTGGTGTATTTAAAAATGCTGGGTTTCATAAACATGGTGGATTTGAAACATCAAACCCACCATTAAACCCGCCATTTATGCATCACCATCCATCCACAATCCATCATATCCAAAAAACCTGTTTGAAAATCCGCCTCAGAAAATCCATACCAATCCCATCTCCATCACATCACAAAAATTTCATCTCCATCACTTCACATCTCCATTGGTTCACATCTCTATCACTTCACAAAAATCCTGTGATCATCTTATCACCCCACATACCATCACCATCTCATCACCCCACATACTATCACCATTTTTCTCATCTCAAAATATCCAATCAAACTTCCCCGAAGCAAGTTGAAAACGCAAAAAAGCTGACTGAACTTTTGTTACTATTTGAGTCCCATTCAGACTCTGTTTCAGACTGAAATTTGGAATCAACTTGGTTGGCTTTGAATGCTCTATTAGAAAAGATATACATGGTTTCAAGAAGAGAAACACTCCACAATCCTATGTATGAAAGGCAAAAGCTTGATCTCATCCCCAACTTAAGCTTCCAGAAACTGTTCCAAAATCTATTTCCTTCATTCATAAAAGGTTTGGAGATGATTGAAGACCACAACATCTTTCAGAAAAATTCTCAAAATACTCAACAAGATCCAGCTATCCAACTGGACTTTGATATTTGTAGATTGAGATCCAATGGAAATGGAGCAGAAATTCATCAATTAGAAAATCTCTTCTCAGTTGGTTATGAAACCATTGACTTATGCACCAAAAGAGTCATTATTGCTATCCTATCTTTCCATCACTCAGTCCTTTCTTGGCCAAAAAAAGAAGAACACAAAGAGATATCTCAAGTAATGGAGACAGAAGGCTTTCCAGGTTGCATTGGTTTTTTTTATGGAACCACCATCCCCTTGAGTAAAAAACCCAAGCTAGATGGCAACCACTATTTTGATTGGAAAAAGAGGCAATTGATTCATTATTTTCCAACAAATTTGACAAAACTTTGGATCGCACAATGAAAAAATACTTTGCATCTCTTTGTTTAGATACTCCATAGCCCTACAACCTGTTTGTGATAACAAAAAGAAGTTCATATCCCTCCACAATGGCATTCTGGGTTCTTGTCATTATTCAATTGTTTTCAATTTGATGTGGATTTCCCAACAACCAGAGAGCTAATTTGAACAAGATCAGAACCCATCTTTTGGCCAATTTGGCTTATGCTAGTCCGCAATATGGGGTTCCAGCATACCCAAATTTATTTTCAAATGATCAAGGAAAAAAAATTCAACTATCATCTTGCCAAATCACAAGTTTGGATTGACAACGCAATAGGAGTCTTGAAAGGAAGCTGGGCCAGCTTGAGGGTGTAAAAGAAAATCTGGAAAAGTAAACCTGAACCAGGCTGATAGATTTCAAATGTCTCAGAAGATGGTCAGAAGCCAGAAATACAGAAAAAATAAGATGGAAAGAAAATATAGAAAATATATAACAAACAGAAACAATGTCTCTACGGGCAGGATTATGGCCCTAATGAGGACTACATAGAGAAGTGACGCTGGAAACTGTGGTATGATGGAACTGAGCCAGTGGACAAAAGCTGTTCAAATGTGAGGTCAGTTTCATCCTGAGGTTGAGATGAAGTTAGAGTCTACATTGATGCCTACCCAACTATTATAGTCTTGAGGATGATCTGGTTTGTGAGTTTGAAGTTGATTACCAATCCAATCCGTTTGAGTTGATGAGTCAAGTTGCCAAGAGTTGTCACACAGAAAAGGGAAGACAGAAACATGAAAAGGAAAGAGGAAAGTGACAAGGTTAAATTGATGAGACTAAGTAGAGAGTTGCGGTCAGGAAGTCTCTCAGTGGATGTGTAGATATTCACACGAGTGAAAGGCAGTGACATTTAATGAAACAGACAACAGCCGCAACAGTGCATGGGAAGAAAAGTACATGAGACAATTAAGAAATGAAAGAAGAAGACATGAAAAGAATAGAGACAGAAAACAAACACAACATCATGAGAATAACAATCAAAATGGCCGCTCAGCTCAACAACAGGATGTTTTTATGCTCCTACATACCTAGCAAGCCGTTCTACTGCAGCAGTGCTGGCGGCTTTAGTCAGTGAGTTGGCTAACATGTCTTGGGATTAAATCAATTTTATTTCAATCAATTGATTGTTCCAGTAATTTTGGAGACTTTTTAGCTTGATGTTGATGTATTTAGCGTGAGACTTACATCCAAACTTCTTAATTTTATCGTTAAAACCTTTGTTGTCAATGAGGTGAATTGGAGCTAGAGGATTTGTCCTCCAGATTTCGCCGATCAGATGATTGATCCACCGACCCTCCAGGTGTCCAGCCAACAGAGCATTGCACTCAGATTCAGTCAAAGAGTGAGCTATGCTTTGTTGTTTTCTGCTGTTCCAATAGATTGGTGATCCTTTAAGTAAGCAGATGAAGCCGGTTTGCAATAGTCAAGTCGTAGGATTGTCTCCGCAGGTTGCATTGCTATAAATGACCAGTTGAGTCGCAGGGTTTTTAGCTCGGAATACCAGCTGGTAGTCGATGGTTTTGAGTAAATACCTCCAAACGTGCTCTACCTCTTTCCAGTGCGTGATTCCAGGATTTTCAGAGAAGCGGGCCAGGTTGGAGACAGCATAGCTGATGTCCGGCCAAGCTAGAGTGGCGATAAAGTTGAGACGTCCTATTGGAAAAAGATAATTTATGTTTAGCTTTTTGAAATCTTCTGCTTCTTGATTTTTGGCAGGTTGGAGATGTAGGCGGGAGGTACAGGGATTGTTCATCGGTTTTCCATCCAGAAAATTCATTTATTCTAAGCCTTTCTTTATGTGATTTGGAAGAGAAATTGAGATACTATCTTGGCCAACATCAACTTTCATGCCCAGTAACTTATCAACTTCATGAGCAGATGAATCTTTAAACTGCCGCAGGAATTTTGATTTGAACCCTTCTGTGTCTCCAACCACTACAAGATCATCTACATGGAAAAAGAGCGCGGTGACTTTGTCTTTATGAAGATAGAGACAAGGATTGCTTTCACTTTCTTCAAATCCGTTTTCTTTTATCCAGGAGCTCAAGGTCTTGTACCAATTGAGCGGAGCTTGCTTCAAACCGTACAAAGATTTCTTGAGTTTTAGAAACTTAGATGTTCTTTTCGATCCAGCCGGGGTTTTGATGAACACATCTTCATCCAGGGGCGCATGAAGAAAATCTCCTTTTACATCAAACTGAAGAATTTTTAGATGCTTGTCAACGGAGTAGCTGAGAAATGCACGCAGTGATGCAACCTTGCCTGTAGGGGCAAATTTATCAAAGTAATCAATACCAAACCTTTGATTGAACCCTTGTACACAAAACCAAGCCTTCAGAGAGGTCTCACCAGAGTGAAGGTCTTTCTTGCATTGGAAGGCCCAGGTAGTATTGAGTGGATTGAAAACTTCAGATTCTTCTGCGTCTTCCCAGACGCCAAGTTCTTCAATAGTATTCAGTTCCTTCTCAATTGGAGGTTGCCATTTGGTGAGATTCAGGGCTTCATGAATGTTCTGCGGTAAGTTATTGTGATAGTATCCATAAAGTTCTGGTGCCTTCAATCTGGATCAATCTCTCAGCTTTGGCTGCAGGGTTTTGAGGACATCAGTGGAAGAGTGACCCACTTCTGAAGAGTCATCATAGTTGGATTTGTCAATAATTGGTTTAGAGTCTTCAGGTTTGGATTTGTCAGTTGTTGATTCCACAGCCGCAGATGATTGATCCATGGACACATTGGGAAGAATTTGCTCCATTACAACTTCACAGTCAAGTTGCCAAGACTTGTAGAACGGCTGATTTTTAAAAAATTAACATGTTTTGTTTCAATGATCTTGCCATTCTTCAATAGAACTTTGTAAGAGTAGAATCTGGGGTTGTAGCCTATTAGCAGACCTTCCTCTCCTTTTTTGTTCAATTTCAATTTGATGTTTCAATCATTGAGGAGAAATATGATGTTGGATCTGATTGGCTTAAGGTAGTCCGCAGGGAGTTTGGATTCATGAAGCATTTCCCAAGGTGTGAGTCCTCCTTTTTCTAATGGGATTTGATTCAAAGCCAGGCAAAAACTTTGTATAACCATGTGCCAACAGGATTTAGGGATTTTTGAATCACTGAAGACAGACCTCAAGGATTCCATGATTGTGCAATTGGCTCTTTCAGCCTTCCCGTTGTGTTGGGAGTGATACGGCTTGCTTATTAAGTGATTGATTGCCTTGGACTTGAAGAAGCTTTTGAGAGTTTTGTTCACAAATTATCCACCGCCATCAGTAACTATTTCTATTGGATATCTTTTTTTCTTTTTCGCCTCGTTTTTGATCACAAACTTGATAGTCTGAGCAGCCGCATCCTTTGAGGGGAGAGGAAAAGCTGAGATGTATCCGTATTTATTATCCAATATGGTGAGCAAAAATCTCATACCACCTTTGCTAATGGGGTTAAGAGGGCCCATCAGATCCATGTGCAGGCAATCAAAAACTCTAGTTGCCGGAAGTTGCTCCTTGTTGAAGGGAGCTCATTTGATCTTGCTCTTTTTGCAGGCAAGGAATTAAAAGGAATCCAAAGTTTCCTTATCAATCGAGTGTCCAATATGTTTTTTGACTCATTCCATGCTGGCGTGGCCAAGTTTGAGATGAAGTTCTTGCAAACCCAACAAAGAAAAATAGCAGGAGGATATTTTCAGGGCGGCAGTATCAGTTAGGATTGGTCTACCAGTGTTTGAGAAATTCTCTACAGTAATCATCAATAGATTATTTTAAACACAACCAATCAGAACTGGAGATTTGGATTGACTCAATGCAAAGCTGGGAGGCTCGCTTTTAGAATCAACTTGGAGAGAACAGCCCTTCAGCAGCAGAGCACCCATGGACACTAGATTGACAGTGGCTTCAGGGACCCAGGCGGATTTCTCAAGATGGATAGTCTTTCCTCCACTGATTATGACAGCCGTGCCAATATCTCTGATGGCAATTCCTTCCCCCTTCTTCCCTGTCTTGATAAATTCTTCTCCAGGTTTCTCGGTCAGTGATAGGAACGAGTTTTGATTGTGGAACGTATGAATTGAGCATCCACTGTCCAGGATGTATCGAGTAGAGTGAGATTGCAAATTTTGATTAGACGCACAGAAGAAGGCATAATCGTGGTAATGGGATTCAGCTGGCTGCTTCTTCCTGAAACCTCGTTGGCCTTTATTGGAGCATTGATCTGGATGTAGTTATGGGAATTCAGCCCAACAGGAGGAAGCAGGATGAGATTTGACACCCGGATTGTGCTTTCCATTTTCACATCTGGGCGTTTTGTGTTCTTTTGAGTTATTAGAGTGAAACAGAGCTGAGTTTGTATCCGCGGTCTCAACAGCTTTTGATTGCATTTCATTCTTGTGCTGGATTAGATGATTCAGAACTAGATTAAAAGTCAAATCACTACCTGAATGCATGATCTGTGATCTCATTGCCTTGGGAGAATCTGGAAGCTTGAACAGAATGAGATAACTGAGGATATTGCTAGGAAGAGTGATACTGACTTTGTCCAGTTTTCCAAGATGAGCCTTAACTAAGGTAACAAAGCTATCAATGTCAGTAGGATTGAATCCAAGATAGATAAAATTAAAGAACATCTTGGCTTGGTTGGCAGCTTGACATGAAGCAAAGTGATTTTTAGCTGCCATCCAAATTAGCTTAGTAGAATCCTCATTTTCAGGCGTAATGATGTTGGTGTGAGTAATTGGGTCTAGTTTGGAAATTAAGTATCCGGCCATTTTTTTTTCATCAGGAATCTCAGCTTGAGGATTCAGTGAGTTGACTAGTTCCAGGATGCCTCTCATCTTAAATAGACGTTCCATTTTCTTCCTCCAGATTGAGTAATTAGTTTCCATCATTAGAGGATTGGATTCCATCAGGGACTTGAGCGCCAATGCCTTGAAGTTGCCATTGCCTCCTGGTCCAGGTGTTTCCAAAGATCTTGCCAAGTTGGTTGAGCTCGGGTGATCCATTATTTGGCTTTTAACTGCGTAAAAGAAAATCTGGAAAAGTAAACCGGAACCAGGCTGATAGATTTCAAATGTCTCAGAAGATGGTCAGAAGCCAGAAAGATAGAAAACATAAGATGGAAAGAAAATATGGAAAATATATAACAAACAGAAACAATGTCTCTATGGGCAGGATTATGGCCCTAATGAGGACTACGTGGAGAAGTGACGCTGGAAACTGTGGTTTGATGGAACTAAGCCGGTGGACGAGAGCTGTTCAAATGTGAGGCCAGTTTCATCCTGAGGTTGAGATGAAGTTAGAGTCTACATTGATTCCTACCCAACTATCGTAGTCTTGAGGATGATCTGGTTTGCCATTTTGAAGCCAAGTACCAATCCACTCTGTTTCAGTTGATGAGTCAAGTCGCCAAGAATTGTCAAACAGAAAAGGGAAGACAGAAACATGAAAAGGAAAGAGGAAAGTGACAAGTATAAATAGATGAGACTAAGGAGAGAGTTGCGGTCAGGAAGTCTCTCAGTGGATGTGTAGATATTCACACAAGTGACAGGCAGTGACATGTAATGAGACAGACAACAGCCGCGACAGTGCATGGGAAGAAAAGTACGTGAGACAATTAAGAAATGAAAGAAGAAGACATGACAAGAATAGAGACAGACAACAAACACAACATCATGAGAATAACAATCAACAAAGGGAAATGCCAAGCCAGCTTCAAAATCCTAAATACATGAAGTTCCTCATCAACTGGATTATCACTTGTGTAATCCTTCACAACCTTTTGGCCAACATAAAAGATCAATGGGACAAAATATTTGAAGATGATATTCCCAATCCGCCTCCTGTCATCCCTGTCTCATCTTTTCCCTCATCTTCTTATATGATATGAAGGATTCTACCTCTCACCCTTGCTTGCTTTTGATGAGTAATGTTTGATTTTGAAATAGATAAAAAATTCCTTCACTGTATTTTTTTGGTTTTGGTTGTTCAACTAAGAATCCTTGGCTGACTTACTTGTTTTTTTTTTCTCTTTTGATGTACTTGGACAAAACAGACCCAACACCTCAACACACCAAACAACTCACCTCAACCCACCAAACCACCAGTCCACTCTCCTCCTCACCCAACACCTCCACCTCATCAGAAAACCAGGTTAGCTTCCCACCCTTCTCCTCAGAATTACCATCATCTAATACTGACATCCATCGACCTCCATCCCCCTTCAGCCCCCCCACCTCACCTCCTTGGTTGATTTCCCAGGTAAGCTCCCCCCCCTTCTCCTCATCACCCTTTTCCCTCCCCTCACCCCCTCTCCCTTTCTCCAAACTAACGCCGCCCCCATCTTGCCCCCCCACCTTGCTTTCCAATGCCAACGGTTGCCAGCCCCCTCTTGCTGCCCCCCCTTGGCTTGCCAACGCCAACCCCCTTCTTTGCCAACGCCAATGGCAACCCCCTTGCTTTCCAATGCAAACGGTTTCCAGCCCCCTCTTGCCCCCCCCTTGGCTTGCCAATGCCAACAGTGACCCCCTTGCTTGCTGGCCTCCTCTTGTCCCCCCCCCCTTGGCTTCCCAAGGCCAATGTTTTCCAGCCCCCTCTTGCCCCCCCGCTTGGCTTTCCAATGCTGAAAGCAACCCCCAACAGTTGCCTGCGTCTTCTTGCCCCCCCCTTGGCTTGCCAAAGCCAACAAAAACCCCCAACGGTTGCTGGCCCCCCTCTTGCCCCCCCCCTTGGCTTGCCAACGCCAATGGCAACCCCCTTGCTCACCAAAACCAACAGTTGCCCCCAACACCAACCCCTAGCTCTTAACTAATGCCCCCCCCTCTCCCCCCCCTTTGCTTGCCAACGCCAAAGGAAACCCCCTTGCTTTCCAATTCCAACGGCCATGGCCCCCTCTTGCTGCCCCCCTCTCTTTCCCCCCCCCCCTTGGCTTGGCCTCCCCCTGCACACTCCACCCACCCCCTGCCTTACTTGCCCCTGGTCCCTGCCCAACCCCCTGCTGCCCAGCTGACCAAGCCACCCCCCCTCCTCCTTCCCAGCCAACAGAGCCCCACCTCCTACCCAGCCAATCAAGCCCAGCCTGTCCCATCCTCCCTGGCCCACTGACTCTGGCATGTTTTTTTCACACCCTGTTTTTTTTTTAAAAAAAATTATCTTTGTCATCACATGACTGACATGTTTTTTTTTTGTAATCATTCTTTGACCCCTTTTGATTCCATTCTCTTGCTTCTCCCACCGCACTCACAATGTTATAATCCACATTAAATCCCTTCTTGATCCTGACCCCAAGTGAAGAATTTGAATGGGAGGGAACAAGATGGAAGGAAATGAGGTGGAAAGCATAAAGACAGGTGGCATGCAGAGGGCTTTGAAGCAAGAGAGGGATCAAATGAGTGAATCAGAAATCTCTTTGGAAATTGCAGAGGGGGGCATCAATCAAAGGTTTGTATTGTATGGATGGAAACTACAACCTTTGGATCTGTATTGTGCCATCACTTCCAAAAAGAAAGAGAACAATCAAAAACACTCACCCACTGATTTTGAACATTCCATGCAGACATTCAAGAAATTCCATTTCTTCACCCATGGTAAAGTAATTGTTCTCCATAACTCTGATCAAAAGGGACTTGTTGCAATAATTGAATCTGTCCCGTTGGATAAAATTTTCAACAAAGACAAGAAGGAAATCAACTTTGTGACAACTTTCCTTGACCAGACAAAAAAATTTTCAACACTTGTGTTCCCTCAAGATCTTTGGGTGGAAAAATGTGGGCAATTGGATGGAGAAAGTCAATGCACCCCTTTGAGTTACTTGAATGCTATGTGAATAAATCATCCAATCAATCTTCCCCTCAAGAGTACACTTGTATCAACCTTGAGGCAAACAAAGTCTCTCAAATTTTAGGACAAATGTTTTGCAATTTGGTCAGATCTCCCTTTGAATGAAACCATGAAATCATGAATTACAACTGCATCCCCTCCTTCTCATCTCTGGAATTTGGTTCCCAGCCTACACTCTTTGACTTCTCTCCGCATTTCACTTTCACATTTTAAAACTCATCCCACATTGAAAAGGTGACATCTTGGGGTAATCCTTTTTACTTTCAGTTACAACCAAGAAATCAAATGGACAAATTATTGAAAAAAAGGATGAATTTAAAGTGTCAGATGGCCAATTTGTATTTAAAGACATTGGGTTTGGCATTGATTTAAAGAAAAAAAGTTATAGTGAAAATGATTTGGGAAGCAAACTGGTACAAGCACTGTACATTTCCTGCTGTTAACATGGTCACACATACCAGAATGGCCATGTTAATGCAAATTAACAAAAAAAATAAAAAATTTTCAGGGACTTGGCAAGTGGGAAAATATACTCTAGGAAAACAAATATAAATAAAAACAAAAAATATTTTTTCATTGGTGGGGTTAAAAATAGTATTAAGCATTGTAAAAATTGTTGTAATCAAGAATAATTTTCTTTTTTTTCTTTTTAAGTTTTTCATGAGAGCTAACATATTTAAAAGCCCAGCATTTGAGTAATCTTCTTTAATTAATCTACCTTCTACTGCTACAAATGCATAACACAGATATTGACCAATTATTCTTTTTTTCTGTTGCCAGTTGTTCCCTCTCGATTTCCAGTTGTGCTTTCTGTCAATCCTTCTACTTTTCCTCTTTTTGAAATTCAAGCCCAGCCTGTTTCAACTTCCACTCAGGATCCCATTTTTGTTGATGAGCCAAACTCTTGGATTTGTGCTTTTGAATATCAATAGCCAGTTGAAAATCCCACTTATTCTTTTCAAACTGAAGTTTTTCAGATGCAATTTGTAATTTCACTGTTTTTCAGAGGGTAAAAGGAATGAGCTTGATTTGGAAACCAAGGAGAATCCAATGGGCTTACCAGAATCTTGCCTCTCCATGATCTCCTCAAGCCCCAAAAAATTTGAAGTGTTTCTCCTGTTATGAATGCTATTGGGGTTGATGTTGATGGAATTGGAGGCCTTTTTTCCCTTTGCAGAGGAGGTTTGTATGGGAACTTCATCGCTCTCAATTGAAGGGGATTTGGGAGGCCCCATTTGCTTGAGTATTTGGGCATGCAGGAATGGATGAGCCTGTTTATTTAAAATCTAAATAAGTCAGGATTAACCAGAAAGAAGAGAAAAGATCTTGGTTCCTTAATTGAGCAGATGATGACAATGGTGGTGATACAGGAATAACCTGCTCCTTGTTGGCCAAGTTGTTAATTTCTTCCACCCCAGGAAGAGATAAATCCAAAAAAGGAAGTGAGGGGTCCAAGGAAGGGTTTGAATTGTTGATCAATGCTGATGTAGACGTGATTGGAGCTGATTTTGTTAGAATATCCTCCTCCACATCAGATTGGGGCCACTCATAGGTTTCATTGGGGTCATCATTGCTAGGCCAAGAATCCACAGCCAGGTCCTTAGCAACAACTGAATCTGATTGTTGGGCATCAAAAGCATCTAAAGGAGTGATATTGGCCTTCTTTCCAAAGATTTCATCCATTTGAACATAAAAAGGACAAATGGAGTCCATATTATCAACCAACAAGTTGATCCCCTTTGCTTTATTGGAGTCCATGATACCAAAGCCTGTGGAGATTGACATTGAGTGGGCTTTTTTGTACTTGGTTCAATAGTTCTTCAATCACTCCTGCATCTCTTTGGATGAAAGTTCCAGCCTACCTTTGGTTTTATTCTTGAGTTCATTGGCCATAAGGCAATAAAAATTAAACTTAGAGGATGGAGGTTGGCCAACTTGTGTTTCATTGTTGGATCCAAAGCAAGCATTGTAGTTGGATGTAATTTTGAGCCAGTTTACCAGGATGATGTGATCAGCTCTCTTGAGCTGACTTGAGCCTTTGGAAGATTATTGGGGAGAATTTTGGATGTTGAGTTCCTGGGGGATGTTTGATTTATTCCGTTGGATTGTTTAGTGGACTTGTGGGGGGAGGATCTCTGAGGGGACATTTAAAAAGATTAAGGGATGAAGAAATGAAGCAAAGAAGTGTTGAGAGTGATGAATTAATGAGAGTGATGAAGTGATGAGGGGATGAGATTAATGAAGCAAATAGCATAGGAAGAGATGAGAGTGATGAAGTGACAAGAGGGATAAAGCAATGAGAGTTAGGATTTGATGAAAGCAATAAAGTTATGAGAGTGATGAAGTGATGAGGATAGTGATGCAATGAGAGTTAGCTTGATGTGATCAAAACAATAAAGAAATTAGAGTGATGAGGCAATGAGGATAGTGATTCAATGAGAATTAGATGGCTGTGATGAAAGCAATAAAGTGATGAGGATAGCAATGAAGAGATGAAGTGCAATGAATCAATTTTTTTTCAGATGAGGTTGGAGGTAGAATTTTTTGGAGGTTGGCGGAGGAAGAAACCCAGGGGTGTATGAAGTGGACAGGGGGTGGAAGCATTTATATAATTTACTTGAAAAAACCCACTTATTCACAGGTAACTCTGACACATATGATGTGAAATAAGTGGGTTTTTTGATTTTTAATGGCGGGTTTGAAATGGCAGATTTGGTTTGAAACATTTCATTGAAAAATGGTGGGTTTTCTTAGCTCTGATACGCCCCAAAAAATAACTCAAGTTTGACTTCATGATCCCTGTTTATTTTTATGAATCATGCATAAGTGCCACAAAAAAAATCATCACACTCTTTGGGGAAGATGGCCGCAAAAGAGTATCTTTTCTATGTCAATTTTGAATTGATTTATCATTGAGCTTTTGTCTTGTTGAAGAAGATTCTATTAAAATCTCCAAGTATACTTATGTGCATAACCTCTGAAAACTGGGAAGAAACATTTGAGAACAAAGGGGGATCATAATATATAGTATCTTCATTTCTGAAAATGTTCAGAAGGTCAGTAAAAGGAAATCTGAATTCATATTTGTCAATTTGTGAAAAATTGATAAAAAATCACAAAATCAGAAACATTGTAATCCGGTTACCAAGTTGGAAAATTAGAAATAAAACCCAGTAAGAACTAATCCCCCCAGTGTAGAATCTCCATGAAAATAATACAAACCCATTTCTAAATCATGGTGTTTATTTTATGTTACAAAAATGACAAAATCCCAGCTAACCCAACATCACCAACCCCTACCCATGAAGAGTCCCCCTTCCAGATGACCAAGTCAATATGCCTTCTGTCAAGGAAGATGAATATTTTGAAAACTCTGCTGCCCCATCTTACTTCATGATTGCACAACAACTCTCTCAATCCCACCAACACTAAAAGAACAAAAGATGTTTGTCTCAAGAACAATATTCTCTCTCTTGTCATGCATGAAATCTTGGAATCCCTGCTTCTTCAAGTGGTATTTTGAAGTCCTTGCTTGATTGGAAAAAATCAATTCTTGAAATGGATTCCAACAACAAAAAACTTCCTAATCCTCCAACTGGTGATGAACTAGCATCCCCCAAAAATTACATGGCAAAGAAGAAGGCATCCATTAATGATGCCATAGCATCACACACTGGCACGCCAAACCAGTACAACTCCAATTAAAAAATGAAAGAGAAGGAGCTGAAACTTGTGAATAAGGATGGCTTATACCAATTACAAAAAAATATTACTTAAACATCTTGATCCCTGGAAACCACTTTTTTGGGCCAAAATCAGTCTCATGATGAGACAAGGATAGCCCATGCCTTGGCCTTGATCCAAAATTTGGGTATTCCCAGATGAACCTATCACTGGTAACAGAATGCAATATCTTTCTCAAATTCCTCTCTCACTGCAATAATCATCAGAGAATGGGAGATGTTCTCCAAAGGTGGGGGACTGCTTCCCATTCAATAATTGGAAATGACAACACCCCAGCCAACAGGGGTAAACATAATCAATGGTTTTCTTGTGTCAAAGAAGGCTATTTGAAAGAAGTAGCACCAGGAAGAAGGAGGCTCCGGCAGCAGAAAATCTAATTTTTCTGCAACTCAAAGTCTCAAAAAGAAGAAAGTGTTTCAAATAAAACTTTTGTAATTTTACCCTCCTGATCAATGAATAACTGCTTATTATGTTTTGAAATACAGAATGACAAGAAGGAAATTCAAAAGACCACAGCAGTTGAGCTGGAAATGATGGAAATTTTCCCAGAATCTTCTGCTCTTTTCTTTGACAGTGGATTCATATTAGATGTTGAGGGTGAAGATGAGCAAGTATTCAATCATGCAAATTTTTTGAGGGCTCAAAATGTATCAAGAATATATTGCTACCTGGATGAAGCATACAATCAACTGGCCAAAAACCTATGCATCAAGAGGGATAAATGATTGAAAATTAGTCAACTTGCTAAACCAAATAATTAAACAACAGGTGACAACCCACCAAAACATCCTACTTCAATACCTCAAAACTGGTTAAGTGAGGAATTCCTGGAGGATATAACTCAAGTTGAAAAAAGAGCCTTGGGTTTACTTCCAGAAGTTGATCTCACATAGGCAGTTTCATATATCAAAACCCAAGTGTCCAAGCCGTCTAGCTTAATGGAAACCACACAAAAATTGTAAAAATATTCCAAATAGTGTAATTTTTATATCAGTAATTTAAAAAATATCAAGGAGTATGTTTGGATGCAACATTGGATTTGGTGAAATTTTTCTTGAGTACTAAATGTATCTTTATTTTCATCCAATTTTTGTTTTGTCAACTAGAAACTTGTAATTATATTTAAATATAGATTAAATGAATTTAAAAACTCCAATGATGTGGGGTCAACCTGACTTGAAGAGGTTAAAAATCTAGGTTACACTCTTAAACTCTTAAAATTTTCAAATAAATTAATCTCTAACAAGTGTTTACATCCAAAAAGAAATTGAAGTAAGAGTGGAAAAAAAAATCCACATTTTCACACAATACAAGATCAAATTGAAAAATTCTGAGAAAATTTATACTTGATTCACCACCTCTTGGAACACTACATGAAATCTTCTTTCAATAATAAAATCCTAAACAAATTTTTTTCACTGTGCAGCAGTCATGTTGAGGTCACCCACTTGTTAAAAATTCCCAAATATCTTTTTATGAAAGAAATATATACAAAATACACATTACCAGATTTGAATTGTGTAATTTGAGAAAAGCCTAGTAACTGTAGGAATTGGGATTTTCCTTGTAAAATGTTGTGTTGTTAATATTTTTTAACACCAAAAGGTCATGATGTAAAATCATGGTTTTGTAATAAGATAATTACTTGTAAGATAGAATATGTGATGTTAAATCAAGGCGATTGAACTTTCATTTGAATCCAAACACCTTGAGATTGACTAAGTATTTTAGGTGGGCTAACCATTAGAATTTGATATGATGTATTGGTTTGAAACCTTTTTGAAAATACACAATCTACTGTTCAATGCCTTGCCCATTGAAGTGAATATGAATATTCAAAATAGAAGCAATTTTTTTTGAATAATTAAGCTCACCAGGAGTTATAAGATAAAATTTTCAATTACATTCAGATTCATTTCTATTTCCCTTTGAAATAATCAATCTCAGAAAACCTCCAAAAATCTGAATTACCACAACACCCAAATAAATGAAAAGTATGGAGAACACTATGAGAGTTGGAAAAGTTTGGATATTCCAATGTCCCAAATGTTCTCAAAGGATGTTTGAACATGGAAGAAATCTATGCAATGGTTTTGGAAGGTACAAAAAAGAACATCAAATCCATATAATGCAATCAAATGATTCTAGAAATGTTTGTGACTGAATTTTTCCTGCACTTTATCAATATTAAAAAAGGTCATTGATGAATTTTTATTTTTACAAAACATAAAACCCAAAGACACCAAAAGTTTTCCTATCAAATACAAGAAGAAACTTCACCAGGGAGCCACTACAAGTAAACATCAGGGATTTAAGTATAAATCTTGCACAAGAGTACAGTCCTTGATGTATACTTCAAATGGTGTTCAATTTCTTATTTATCCTATCATTTTTCACATTCAATGCATCAATCAAAGATTCCAATGCACAGAAAAACCCTGAAAGAGATCCTTTCTATGGTGAAATACAAAAATACTCCCCACTAGAAAATATGGAAATTTACAATAAACGTGAGATGAAAACTCTTCAATTTATCTATCACACTTCAGGAAACCTGATTTCATCACTCCAAATCCTACACTAAAGTATTGAGGAAAGAATTGGTGACCATTCTTGTCAGAAATACATCAAGATGAAACATGCAAAAATAGGCATGAACTCAATTCTCAGTGGCCAGCCCAGCTATTCAGCAGAAATACCCAAAAGTCTTTCAAAATTTTAAAAAAAGAATTTCAATTTAAAATGATGTAGTGGAAAATTTCTATTGTGAACATTTTTACTAACTTTATGCTTTGAATGAAGTACTTTTTTCTTCAGAAAGCCAGACTGGTGAAGAAAGTCAACAACACAGGCATCATCCAACATGCCATAATGTAGTTAATTCAATAGCTGGGGAGCCTGTTACATGTGTATCCCAGATTTGGAAAAAAGACAAGAAAAAATCTATATTTTATCCTTTATAGCAGTTTGGGTACCAATTGTAAAAGAAGTGGATTTCCAGGAAATTAATTCTCCCTTGGTTTGAAGAATCACTCAGTGCACCTCAACAGAATAAATCCAGAAATCCTACTAAACGTTTTGATATTTGGGATGGAACTATGTGGAATGAATTCAAGGATCAAACAAATCAGATTTCCACAGCAGAACCAAGTAACCTTGTATTTGATATTGATTGGATGAATACCCACAGAATCAAGACAAGTGGGAAAAGCATCTCTCTTGGCCTAATATTCTTAATATGTTTTAATCTTCCACCTAGTGTGCCTTAAAAGCCACACAATTTTTTTTTGTATGGCTTCACACCAACACACAAGGAATGCACCTCATTCCAACTGAATAATCTACTCAAGCCTCTTTTGTCTGAGCTAATGGATCTTTGGAAAGGATTATTCTTCACAAAAACTAGCAATTATCCAGAAGGAAGAGTAATATGTGCTGTAATATTATCACTGATTGGTGATAAACCTTCCTTACATTAAATGGGTGGATTTTCATCCCTTTCAGCAACAACCTTCTGTGCCCACTGTAACCTCAACCTGAATGATATCTGGAACACCAAAAAGGAGACTTGGCCATTAAAAAATAATCAAGATCACATCAAATGGGCAGAGAATTGGAATAATGCTCAATCATTCAATGAGAAAACAAAAAGTTCTCAAGCCACATGGTGCCCGCTACACAATTTTCCAAACTCTACCATACTGGGAACCAAAAAAAAAATGACAAAAATTGATCCAATGCATACCTTTATCTTGGGAATGCTACAGGATCACAGCATCACCTACCTTGGAATAATCACAGCTGGCCAAAGTCTTCAAAATTTGGAAAGAAGGAAAAAAACTTCCCCAAGAAGTGTAATAATTAGCCAAGTCAGAGGACTCAAATCTGGATCCAAAAAAAAGCAGTATTTGTCACCAGAAAATACTAAAAGAGTCACCAGGAGGAGAGTTAAAAAACTTCCAGATAAATGCTCAAAAAACCTGGAAGATAATTCTGCTAATCCAATTAAAAAGGTTAAACATTGGGAAAATCAGCAGAAAGAAGGCTCATCAAATCTGCAGCATAAGACTTCTTTACCAATTGTTTTAGTCCATAAAATCCCAGGGCTCCATCCTCCCAGCTCCTCAAGAAGTGGGGAACATTCTGCATCTGAACTCCTTCAACAAAATTTAAGAAGTTCTCCAAGGCTTCTGGAGAATGAATCTACAAGCAGCTCATGCAAATCTAGGCCTCAATAAAAGGAGAAAGGAAAGAAAAAAGATACCTCACCAAGAAAAAATTCAAGTAGATCTGATAGAAGCAATTTGGAAGCCAAAATGAATCTGGGAAGAGAAAGCAAACCTCCCTTCAGGAAAGCTCCTGCTTCTCTTTTGAAGATCAAAGCAATCCAAATCAAGCAGTTTCATTGATAGAAGAGAAACGTATTGCATCAAATGAATTGTGCCTTACTACTCAAGAGCTCAGAAGTCTTCAAGAGGGTACCAATTCAATCAAATTTCCATCTTTGATTACTAGGTTGCCCAGAAACATAGGTTTGCCTTCTGCTGGTAGTCCTAGGGCTGCTGAATGGTTGGTTTTTACACCATTCATTTAGGTCTTGTTTTTATTCCAAGAAGGTATTGGAACTCAGTCAAAAGCTTGCAGGAGCAAAAGCCTACCTCCACTACATCCAAAATTATTGGTATCATCAACATGGTAATGTCTAATCAACTTAAAGATTACCAGTTGTGCCAATTGAATGAATACATTCTGGCTTACCAGGAGGAATCATTGCTTCATTGGGGATCTGAATTCCAAACCAAGCAAAAAATCTATTTTTCTCAGCATATGACTAAGATTATCAAGATGTATGATCGTCCCTCAATACCTTCATGTTGGTCACAAAAAATGCTGAATCACATCTTGACCTTGGTTAAAAAAATGAAAATAGAAATAGGAAACACAGATTTTTCAAAAGAAGATCCTTGTTGGAACACTTTGAATTGATTGTTTTTTTTTTTAATTTTTAATTTTCCTTGATGAGTCCCTTTTGAATGGATTCCTTGAAAGGGCAAAACTTCAAGGCTTGGTTGACCAAATTTGATCCAACTGGAATGTTTTGGGGATCAATTCTGACCAACTCCCAGATCTGCAAAATTTTTTCTACTCTTCCACAACAGGTGATGCTTCAAGGGCTAAAAAAGAGATGAATGTTTTTTAAGAAGAAAAATTAAGAAAATTAATTGAAAATAAATCAAAATAAAATGTCTTGCAATGGGACCAGCTGAAGTGGTTGCCTTTCAAATCAATGCTCCTCCATGGTCATCACATAAAACCCCATTGCCACAATAAAAGTAACTCTCAGATTTCATTTCATTCAAATCAAATAAATGCCCTTGTGAGATGGGGAAGGTATTGTCAATCTTTCATGAAAAAACCTGTGCAAATATTCCCTTATTGTTGAAAACTTTTCTCCTTTGAAAAAAATTAATATGTCAAGAAATCCCTACCTTGGCCTCAATTATCTCAATGCTCAAATGGTTTATCAAGAAGGTGGATCAATATGTGTGATAAATCAAAATAAAATATTAGTTTTTGCGGCAAGCATGGCTTATAAATCAAAAAAAGCACAAACTTAAAAGGGGTTTTATGGTGTTGTAGAAATTAAATCTTTGGTAAGTTTATATCAAAAAAAATAATTTCTGAAGAACTGTCATTATTGATTTTTCTGACTGGTGATTCCTTAAAAAACAGGAGGAAATATAAAAAGAAACATGGAATAATTTTTTATTGTACTAGATATTGGCAAAAGATGAAATCAGAGGAATTGGTATTGTGTCACATATCCATCTAAAACACTTGTATAAGGTACAGAATTCATAAATAGAAATTAGATTTAATCTCAGACAATTTAAATTAATACTAACAGCAAAATGGAAATATTTGTTTGCACCATTTATTTGAAATGATCATTATCTAAAAATTTTTTTCTTCTCATTTTGGAACTTTGTACAATTGACTACCATAGCCCATGATACCCAATTATATTAATAACCGCTGAAAAGTTGTTCAATCAAAGTGTGGTCTTACAGTTAAATGAAGAATTCTCAATCCTTCCTTTTATGTGATGAACTTCAATTCAATCTATCAATTGCATAAATATTCTGTATGAACATTCTGAGTTCATTCAGAAATCAATTTCATGTTTGATTCCAAAACCTCAAGAAAGTCAAAACCGGTTTCAATCACAAACCCAGGTGCTGCACCTTCTGGCAGGTGCAGACTTTTTTTTCATGGTGATATCACATCAATTTTTTGGATATCAAAGGTATCAAAGGAGTTATATTGTTGTGTGGAAAAACTTTGTGGATGGGACCTGGGACAGGTGATTTTTTTTTGGTGGGAGTTAAACCAGATTTATTCATGCCATTTAACTCCAATGGTACTATGTGTTTCCAGGAAACTATTTGAATTCTAAGGTTGTATCTCTGGCTGCGCCAGTGGCTTCAAAATCTAAAACAGCCCTTCAAAAAAAAAGATGTGCATGGTAAACATGGCTTTTGCAATTTATACCCTTACAGATTTCCGGTATCAGGCTTACTGACTGGCTTTTTCTCAAACTGGTGAGGAGGCTAAGGCATTAATTCGACTCAATCAAAAAAAAAAATCAAGAATAAATTTTAAATTCAATTAAGTAATTAAGGACTTAATTTATTACAATCACTCATACTAAATTATCTCAAATTAAATTTATTATTTTTATTTTATGAACCTGGGATTTACTCAAGTGCTTCCATTTTTCTTCTTAATCAGAATTTTATGAAAAAAATCAAAAATATATGTTGAAAAGGCAAGAAATCACCAGGAAGAAATATTGGAACATTCAAAAAATCTCCAAGAGGTCCATTGGAACCTAATTTGGAATCAAAATCTATTGAAATACTTAAATAATCTTCAGAAAACCAAATAAAGCAAATGGAAGATAAATATTAATGTTTTCAATTCCAAATACCAAGTTCACCAATTAATCACTAGTACTGTGAAGGAAGGTTTCAAGCAGAAGCTTTTCAATCAAAAAAACACAAAATTTGATGTGGCCAAGATCTTTTGCTTCTCCAATACCAAGTTCAGAAAAAAAATCAAAAATTTGTGGAATTGAAGCACTGATTGTTAGATTTTTTCAAGAGGTGCTGAATCAAAGATGAAAGAGGTGATTTTATCCACCCTTTTGCGCCATGAATAAAACCCAGAAATTTTCTTGAAGGACCTTGCGATAAAAATAAAGAGTGAATTTTAAATTGAAGTTTTGGTTCCATTGGTCCAGAAGCTCCTCAAGATCCTGGAAATCAACTAGATGATGGTGATTCCTGTCCTGTTTAAGTGAAATGAGGAATTATTTGTACAAGAGCAACAAATGTTTTTTCTAAATTTTTTTACTGATGTAGGAAGGAACTTGATATTTGGAAATGATTATGAGTTAAACTCCCTGAATCAAACATCTCATTGCTACTTGCTTAATGCTCAGTACTAAGTTATTAGCTTCATGTTTTGGTGTTAATTTTCTTTATTTCTTTGAAGAATTATTATTATTTTTCACTTCTCAATAGGCCAGGCTGCCTCCCTGGAAACCAATTCCATGGGGAGAATGATCCACCTATTGTAAATCACACTAGCTAGTATACTCTCCCCCCAGGCACTCCATTCAACTAAGCATGCACAATCTAGCAACCCCCGTTTCCTCCTAGTTTTTAAGGAACATCAATGTTGAGTCAAATGTAGATTGTGCAGCTCTTTTGTAAACATTCATTGACTATTTGCTTAGTCATTTTTTCTCCTTGGATAATTGCTTTTCATATAAAAATTTCCTTTTTTATCTTCCTATTGTTTGACTATATTACAATCTGCTTATGCTTCAAATTTTCATTCCTTAAAAATCAATCATTGCATATTATGAGATTTTGAAATTCTTCCCTAAATAGAATTCTTTTTTAAATTAAAAACTTAAATTAGCCTTTGTGGTGGATTTTTTGAGCCCAGTCCCAGCCTGAGCACCTGATAACTTACTTAAAAAATTCCTGTTGAAATTTTTTCAGATAAAAAAATAATTATTACATAGTTTCTCTTGAGCAACCACAGCGCAACCAAAGTGAGTCATTTTGATTGGGATAACTTAGCACAGAGTTAAATAAATGTGCCCTAGCCTGGATTTATCCCAATCAGAATAGCTCCTGTAGTTGCCTAAGACCATATTCCTGCACAAATACAGCTGGGATCTCCTTCCGCACCAATTCCTCTCTCAACTCCCTTAGTTTTCTTCACCTCAACCTCAATAACAACTGAAAAGAAAGGGAAACACTCACCTAGAACATGACCAATAAATTGAACAAACAAAGATCAAGACTCCTTAAAATAAAAAATATTGACAAACTCAGACCATACCAGCCTCTCAAAAAAAACAATTGAACAAATGGCCAACCAACCAAAAAAAAAAATCAAACTTCAAACTCTCCAAAAATCAAAAAAGGACAACAAAAACACTGTGGATCTAACACAGAGCCACAAGATAAATACAAATTGATCTAACACTCAACCAAACAGATGAAGGGGGTAGAATTTCAGCCAAAACTTCAAGAAAGGGAACTGAAAACCCTTTCAGGTAAAAAAAAACCAAGCTAAGGCCACCAGCTACCACCTAGGCCACAGAACATTCTTCCAGGAGACCCAGGCTGTATCCTAAAAACCACTTTCAGACCCAAGGGAAGACTAAGGATAAGGAGGATAAAGATAAAAAACCCCACTAGACCTGCTGGTTGTAATTCCTCTCTCACTGCCTCAAAATGAAGACCAAACTCTCATAATCTGTGCTAACTCCACTTGCCAAAATCACTCTGTGCCCTATTTGTCTCTCCATCTGTATTTAGAACAAACCACACAGAATTGATGGTTTTCAGAAAAAGAGTTATAAAGCAAAAAATTCAGGATTGTGAGACCAGTAGCTCAACAAAATTAAAAGTTGAATAAACTCCACTGCAAAAAGGGTCATCAACAGATCAAGAACTGATATAAGGAGGGATCCTTGATGATTCAAGCAAGTCAACCAAAATTACAATTAGGAACCAGAAACAAATATGTTGGAAGCGCTGAACCAAGCCATTATCAAGAGCTCCATTGAAAGAATTCCAAGCTTCAAAATGGAAAAATTCTTAACAACTGTCTGTTACATGGTAAATACTGTCTACACTTCCTAACCACCAGTAATTGTTTCTGTCACACCTGGTCTCCATCTTTTCTTGCTTTCTTTCATTTTCTCTACTAAAAAAAAAACAAGTAAGCCAACCTTTTGATTGTTCTACCTCACTAGGTCTGTTCCTGTGTGCTGCTCACCACCCATCCCCTGGTCTCTAACCCCTCCTTTGTGTGTTAAGTTATTTTGTGTTACACAGATTATGAGACCATTCAAGCCCTAAAAACCCTCAATTAAGAAAAAGCTATCCCTGAAAAATAACCAAAACCAAAATGGTCAAACTAGTGGTTGAACTCTCAAAAAGCGCAAAAATAATGGGTACCAACTACCTGGAATTGAAGATACAACTGGAATCCAATCTCCAACTCAAAAATCTCTAAAAACTTCACATCAGGTAGGAAACTTCCAAAGAAAGCCACCATTTATACCCCTGGACCCAAAATGTGCTTCCAATGCCTATGCCAGCATCATGCTTAACTGTAACCCAAGAATTATATCCCAGTTCAATACCAAAAAGCTGGGGCATCTCTCCACCCTCTGGGACCTCTTAAACAAATATTATCAACCCAAGAATGTCCAAAACCAAACCGTCTACCTAAAAAGAATCTTCACCTGCTCCCTCACTATGGAAAAATTAGAGGATAACCTAAGGTTGCTTCTCAAAAACACCAGATTACTCTGCAGCCTGATTGATGAAAAAAACACCAAATCATCTTCCCTCTTAGAATCAGCCATTGCCTTATGGGCCATTGTAAAGCTCCCTTTGGAATACCAAATTTTGAGCAACCTTTCTAATAAGAAATTTAAAATCAAGAAGAGAAGTCCAACCCTCAAAGAAAACATAGAGGAACTAAAATTCTAATTTCAAAGGAGCTTGGAAGCCAGTGAACATAACAAAGCCCTTGCAGACCAATGAAAAACATTACATTCAGACTTCTCCAGATGCACCAAAAGCACTCAAAACCCCCTCACCAAGCAACCCAAGTCCAAATGCAGTCAACTCAAAAAGAGTCATGAAGCCAAGACTGTCAAATCTCTAGTTATGGCTTTCTCCACCTTCCTCTTCAAAATAAGTCTAGATTTAGAAGCCTCCCCATCCATGTTAAAATCCATCCAACAATTCTAAAACCTCACTCAAATCAGCAAAAATGTAAACCTAGCCAAAAGGAAAGCAATCCAATCCACCGGAAAGGGAACTGTCACTCTAGAACTTCCTTTCATGTAACTTCACCTCAAAGAATGCCTATTAGTACCCGGTGTGGTGACCAATTTGGGACGCCTCAGGAAAAGGGAAATTCTTTGAATTTTTTTATGTTCTTTCATCCAACTTCCATTATCAAAAAAAAAAATCCTGCATTACTGTGGGGACTCTTCCTCTCTCTTAACTTCTTCTTTTCCTAGCATTCTAGCAAAGACTTCTGCAGGCAATTCAAACCCCCAGATGACTTTTTCAACTCCTCCTTGTTGCGCTTGCGGAGCCAATTTTTGGCCAAGCACAAGCAATCATAATCATCCTTTTCATCCACATCCACATCCTCACCCTCATCAACATTGCCACCAAATTTTGCATCCAACAGCCTAGCAAGTGATTGCTAGCAGCCAATGGTACCATTGCCAATTATCTGAACCTCCCTTCATTTGGTCAGCTTTTGGTGCCAAATGTCACCAACAATCCCACCCTCATCACCACCATGGCTCAATCCCCCTCCTTGATCCTCTTTCATTGCTTTTGCAAGACATTGTTTCAGGCGCTTGCACAATCAATATCCACCACCACCGTTGCTAGCCAGATTGCGGAAGGCCATTCTCACCCTCTCAATCCTCCCACCTGCCTCCTTTATCAACTACCGTTTCCTGCCAACTCCTTGTCAGCATCATCTTTCAGCTGTTGTGGCTGCTTGAGATTACTCCCCCACCAATCATCCCATGCAACCAATTGCATCAATAAATCCCATCCAAACTTGCTGATGCCTGCCGCTCATCCAGTGTTGCCATCTTGCATTGGCTATTGCGCAGACGTTCATCTGCTGCCTTCTGTCATCCTTGATGCAGGCGGGTTTTATTCTTTCTCATATTGTTTTTCTTTTTTTCTCTCATATTTCCGGCGCTTCCTGTTACAAGTTTTTTTGTTCCTCACCGCTTGCTTTTCTTTCTCATCCCTATCATGCTTCATTAAAAAAAAACTTTTTTTCCGCTTTCATTTGAATTCATCCCTTGTAAGTAGGTCATAGAGCCTCTTTCCCATAAAAGGAGGGGCTCTCCCCTCCCTTTTTTTGTCCCATCATCTATCTTACCATCCATCATCCATGATCCATCATCATCATCTCAGTAATAAATCCATGGGGCCCTTCCCCTTTATCTGAGCATCCTTATAGTGATCATATCTTTTGATTTCCCCTTGATCTTTGATCCTCCATACTCAGATCTTTTTGATTCATCCTCTGTGACCTTATCCATTATCACCAACCAACAGAATTTCTTTTTGAAGAAGAATTCATTCAATTGGATTCTTGAGTGTGTTATACCACTCTTTGCCCCTTTTTTTGAATGTACTGGTCTGATCATTCTTCTTGATAATCCTTCTGGAACAAGTCACCATTGACTGAGAGGTGAAACCTGGAGTTTGAAACCTCCCTTTATTTCTGTGAAGTTGAATTCTGCAACACTATTCTTCAGTCCCTTGAGAAGTGTTGGGTTATTATTTCTCAAATCTGTTATTTCTTTGCTTCTAGAGCTTCAAAGAAAAATTGCTTTGTTTGTACAGCCACCCACAGTTATTGGGTACCCTTCAAGCGCTTGATTGCAGAGATTTGGGAAGTTTGATTGAGAACCTGGAGGTTGGTTGGGATTGGGTTGATCTTTCCTAATCTTCTGCTGAAAACCAGAGTTATTACCTTGTGGGCTTTTTTAGTTACAACTTCCTTGTTCTATTTAAATCTGAAAAAACCTTTGGCTTTTTTGTTCAAGTCTTTTCCCAGACCATCTTGTCTCAGATAGTGTTGTTTTGATTTCTATCAAACTCATCCCTTCCATTGATTCCTTATCCATAAGGTTCTGGACCTTGATTCTTCATAAATTTAAATATTTTTGTAACACTCAGGAGGGCAGGCTAAACAGAACCTTTCCTCTCCACAGAACTGCCTGTAGCTCAGCCTTGTTTGGAGCATTAAAAAGGACTTGCAACCAACCTTATTTGCATGGTAAAATTCCTCTGCTCCAACAGATCAATAAATTGGGAGGCAACAAAGATTTCCTAGTTAAACACAAACAACCCCATAATGTAATGAACAGCTTACTCAGATTCCAAAACTTTCTCCTTGGCCAAAGAAAAAAATTTGTCAATGAAACAACCAGCCCCCCTCCACCAAACACCTAACCCTCCCTTGAATACTTCAAAAAGATGTTCCCACTGATCAAAGACCCCTCAATCAACTGCACCACCTGCAACATCATCAAAGTCAAAAAAGCCCCATTCTTTGGAAAATTTCCAAACCTCTCCAGAAAGCTTGAGTACATCCATGTTGAAATGTGTAGTCCCATCTCCCCCCTTCCCTATCTGGAAAATGGTATTTTTCCAACTAGTCAATGGTTTCTCCCATCATATCTGGATTCAATTCTTGAAAATCAAATCTGAAACCACTGGCATCCTACAGGACATCTTTGAAAGGACCCAGGTCAAAGCAAAGGAAAAAAATCATGTACCTAGTCTCCAACAATGGCATTGAATTCAAGAAATTCACCCTATTAAGGTACTACCTAGAACAAAAAATCCAAAAATTAACCACTGCACCATACCACCTGGAGAAAAACCCCCTAGCCAAAAGAGGAAATCAGAAAACAGTCTCCAACAATCAATGCCTCCTCAGAAACTGAGGCTTTCCAATGGAATAATGGACCAAAGCCTCCTCCACAACAGTATAACTGGAAAAATGCACATTGTGCAGGACCCTTGACTTCATCTTCCCCAATAAGAAGTGGTTTGGTGTTAAGTTGAGAATTCAATTTCTTATGACTAAAAACCAGCAGACTTTAAGTAGAGGTTAGAGACATGAAGGCTTAGGTCAAATATAATAGAAAAAGAAGGTAAGAGTAAAAGAAAAACCAACAGGTTGGACTATGTTAAGTTGAGAAGAAGAGATGAGCACGGAAAGAGTAGATGAGGCACGTGGAGGCAGGACAAAGGCTATAATACACCATGCTATCTTGTCAGAGTTTGCCAAGCTTATGAATCTTTGGGAAGTGAATTCTTACCAGGAAGACAGCTTGAAAGAGATATTCTGATTGAGACAACCTTATTGAGTGATTGAGATAGAGTAGAGATCAAGAACTGGATAGGTTGACGATCGTACAAAGGTTGAGTTGATTAGGCGTGGATGAGCTTGAAAAGGGGTAAGTGAACAGGAATAACAAAAATAGATAAAGAATTGAAATAACCAAAGAAGAAAAAAGGAAAGAAGAAAAAAGAAAGAAGCATCACAAAAATAAAACAAAGCCAAGTCTCCTGCTGATGAGGAGAGAACTAAGTACCGGTTGTAATCCACCCCGGTGGCCCCAAATCAGAGAGTGTCTCCGGGGCTTATCATCTCTCATAGTAGAGTATACACACTCATCATTGAAGTGTGCGCGCACTTAGACTTAGGATAGAAACAAGAAACAGCTTTGTGAATCTTGACATTCTTAACACTCCCCGTGACTGGTAAGAGTGCTACTGATCTTCAAGATACCTAGAACTAAGAAAAAACTTTTTTTTGAAGAAGTCTTAAGGAATCTATAGAGGAGGCTTTTGTGAGGGAATCCGCTACCATGGAGTGACTAGGAATCAGCATGAGATTGAACTCTTGATGTGCAAAATCTTCGCGTAATCCTTTAGTTTTTATATCTATGTGTCGTGATTTAGAATGGGAGCCAAATTTCTTGATCTTATTGTCAAGACCTTTATTATCAATGTACAGCGTAGGTTTTGATTCCGGAGTATTAGATATTTCCGCGACGAGGTGCTTGATCCATTTTATTTCTAAATAACATTTGAGTAGCGCATTCAGTTCAGACTCAGTAGAGAAATAAGTAATGTTTTGCTGCCTAATGGAGTTCCAGACAACTGGAATTCCATGATGAAAGATTATTAACCCAGTTTGAGATTTGCGGAAGACAGGATTGTCACCCCAAGTTGCATCACTAAAGCATGATAGTACATCTTCATCGGAATTGTATTTGATTGTGAGTTGGAGATCTTGAGTTGTCTTGAGATATTTCCACACTTTTTTCACTTCTCTCCAGTGACTCATACCGGGATTAACATTAAATCTGGCCAGACTCATATCTGAGAAGTAAATTTCTGGTCATGTATATTGAGATAGATGGTTAAGTAGTCCAATAGCTGACCAATAGTTGATGTTCAACTGACAGAATTGGGCATGATCATCATCTGAGGCAGGCTTGAGATGAAGATTTTGATTTAGAGGGGACTGTACTTCCTTGCACGATGATAGACCAAGCTCTTCCAGTCCGCAAGCGATATGATTTGGTTGACTAAGGAGGATTCTGTCATCCTCAACCTCCATGAGCATTCTGAGTATAGTGTTTGGAGGATGACAGGAAGAATTTTTGAATTGATCCAGAAAACTACCCTCAAAGGTGTTGGAGTTACCTACATGTATCAGATCATCAACGTGAAAGTAGATAATCCCTTGAGTCTTGCTGTTGATATAAAGACATGGATTGCTGGTTGATTCTTGATACCCTTGAGATTTGACCCAGGCGGTTAAGGTTTCATACCAATTCTTGGGAGATTGTTTCAAACCATATAATGATTTCTCAATTTCAGATATGGAGATTTGCAATTAGATCCTTCCGGAGTTTTTATGATGACAGTTTCGTCAAGGGGAGCATGTAAAAATGCACCCTTAACATTGAATTGAGTAAATTTCGTTTTTTCTTTCAGTCCATGTAGAAGTGCCAGACAAAGAGAGCCAATCTTCCCAGTTGGTGCCCAGGTTTTGTTATAGTCAACTCCAAGAACTTGGTCAAAACCTTGAACACAGAGCTGGGCTTTATATTTGGCCAGTTCCCCGTGGCAGTTCTGTTTAACCTTGAATACCCAAGTAGTGTTTAGGATGTTATCTGGTGTTCCGTAATAGTCTTCCCACACTTCTTGTATTTCTATAGATTCTAATTCGTCTTCTGAAGCCTTTTTCTATTTCGGCCACTCGGAACACTTACGGGCAGCCTTATAGGAAGGTGGCTCATAGTAGTGTTGGAAGCCTTATCTCTGAGGCTTTCTTATCTCTTGTCTTGGTATTTGAGGTATGGGTGGACCGACAGGTTCTGGAGACACCGGTTGAGTAAAAGGTGGAGAATCTAAACATTCAGCTTCCTCTAGTTCTGATTCCGATTCCGATTTGGTGAGATTGTTATGTGGTTCCCAAAAATTATATTGCTTGTCGGCAGAGGAAAAATTGAGATTGTTACGTGAGTTTTGAGAATTGTATTCTCTATTGGTGGTGGAGAGATCTGATTCTTCTGGTTCTGAATTTTCTTGAGCGAATATGTCGAGACCAGGTGATTCAAGAAGAGGAAATTTGGAAAGATGGTTCTTGAGGAACTGAACATGTTTGGTTTCACAAACAGCACCAGATGAGTTTAAGATAAGATAAGAATGAAAAATGGGATTGAACCCAACTAGTATTCCTTCTAGTCCTTTTTTGTCAAACTTTCTTCCTTTTTGCAGACTATTTCCAAGGTAGATTACGGGTTATCCTAAAGGTTTTAAGTAGTTAGCTGGGAGTTCCTTTTTGAACATGAGTTCCCAAGGGGATCGGTTATTACCTTCCCTAGGGATATGATTCAACATGAAGCAGCAGCTTTGAATTATGATATGCCAATAGTACTTTGGTATTCTAGATGATGAGAAGGTGGCACGGGCTGACTCAATAATAGTTTGATTAGCCCGTTCCGCTTGGCCGTTATGTTGAGAATGATATGGATCAGAGGTGAGTAATTTGATGTGTTTTGATTTTGCAAAATCCCTCAACGTTCTGTTTGTAAATTCAGTCCCTTTGTCGGAGAAAATTTCGCTTGGATAATAATTCAGTCTTTTATATTTGGTCTCTAGGAGATTAATAATCACGTCCGGGGTTTCCTCCTTGGATGATAGTGGAAAAGCAGACAGATATCCAGTGAAGTTATTGAACAGAGTCAAGACGTAGCGGTGAACTTCCTTCTATTGAGGAGTGATTGGTCCCACTAGATCCAAATGGATCCTTTCGAGAGGTTTTGAAGTGGGTGTTGATGTAGATGAGAAAGGTGATCTAGTTATTTTGCTTTTAACACAATGGTTGCACTGAAATTTATCCAATTCTTCTTTGGAGAAGCGGTATTTTAGAATGGACTTGAGTGTTGAGATTGAAGCATGTCCGTACATCTTGTGGAGATCAAGTAGTGAATTTATTCCAGTGGAGGTATTAAGATTAACCAAAAGATTCTTGCCTGCTATTTGAGGCTTCTCTATGACAAACAGGTTGTCTCAAATCAGACCTTTCAAAATGGTTTTGCTGTCTCAAGTGATAAAGAATCAATCTTTCTCCTGATGAAGACTACATCCCTTTCTTGCTAGAAGGCCTGGGCTGATCAAAATGACAACGATGTTGGGTACATACATGAAATTCTTGAGAGTTATAACAGATTTTTTCCATACAAGTCTGACCGTGCCTGTTCCTTGGATTTGAAGATTGGCTTCAAGCTTTCCTGTTGTAATTTCTTTGGGCTCATTCTGGAGGTTGATCGACGAGAAGTATTTTAAATCATTAAATATATGGATGTTTGCACCAGAATCCAAGAGAAGATGAGGAAAGTTGTCCGCGTTAATCCAGAGAGTGAGCAGAGCGTGGTGTTTAATGGCGGGTCCTTTCTGGACTCTGTTCTTCCATTTGTTTTGCTGCTCTACCCACCAAGCTGGCGCAATCTGAGGATGGAGATGAAAACACGATGATTCAGCATGAGGAGCGTTTGGGTCATGGTAACCTTCCTTACACCAAATTTGAACCTTCTTATTGTTTCTTTCAGTCTTGCTCTTCATTTTCAGTAGAGTGACATCTGGATTGTTTTTTCCTACTTTCAATTGTGCCTTTTGTTTGTTGTTATATTGTGTTAGATGATTGAATACTACATTGACAGTTAACAATTTCTCTACGTGCATTATTTTTTGTTTAAGATTTTCTAAGATGGGTGGAAACTTGAATAGGACTAAGTAAGCTAAGATATCTTTTGGTAACTCAATACCAACGTCTGCCATGCGCGTGAGAGTTTTTTGAATATTGGTTATAAATCCCTCTATTGCTTGTTCGTTAAAGGGAGCGTGGAGAAGTTGGCTAAAGATTTGAGCCCTGTTCGCAGTTTCTGACGAAGCAAATCGTTGAGTGATCTCCTCCCAGAGAAGTTTAGATGAAGAGATATTTGTCGCATTAACCACATTTGCATGAGTGGTACTATTGAGTTTAGACAGAATAATCGCTTGTATTTCCCGGTCTTGTTTGATTGATGGTTGATCTGAGCTTCCAGTTATAGCGCCTTTGATGTCTTTGAGATCAAATAGCATCATCATCTTGTCTCTCCAAATGGAGTAGTTGTCTTTGTTGAGAGGAGGGATAGCATTGACAGAAGCTTTGAGCGCAACTTGATGGAAATAGTCATTGACCCCAGCTGGTTCATTCATTTTTGAGTAGGTAGAGTCTTCCTTTTGGCTTTTAAACGTGTTAAGTTGAGAATTCAATTTCTTATGACTAAAAACCAGCAGACTTTAAGTAGAGGTTAGAGACATGAAGGCTTAGGTCAAAGATAATAGAAAAAGAAGGTAAGAGTAAAAGAAACACCAACAGGTTGGACTATGTTAAGTTGAGAAGAAGAGATGAGCACGGAAAGAGTAGATGAGGCACGTGGAGGCAGGACAAAGGCTATAATACACCATGCTATCTTGTCAGAGTTTGCCAAGCTTATGAATCTTTGGGAAGTGAATTCTTACCAGGCAGACAGCTTGAAAGAGATATTCTGATTGAGACGACCTTATCGAGTGATTGAGATAGAGTAGAGATCAAGAACTGGATAGGTTGATGATCTTACAAAGGTTGAGTTGATTAGGCGTGGATGGCTTGACGAGGGGTAAGTGAACAGGAATAACAAAAATAGATAAAGAATTGAAATAACCAAAGAAGAAAAAAGGAAAGAAGAAAAAAGAAAGAAGCATCACGAAAATAAAACAAAGCCGAGTCTCCTGCTGATGAGGAGAGAACTAAGTACCGGTTGTAATCCGCCCTGGTGACCCCAAATCAGAGAGTGTCTCCAGGGCTTATTATCTCTCATAGTAGAGTATACACACTCATCATTGAAGTGTGCGCGCACTTAGACTTAGGATAGAAACAAGAAACAGCTTTGTGAATTGTGACATTCTTAAAATTTGGAAATCTGACCTCACTTGCACGATTCCACCCTTTTGGATGCAAGGCCATCTAAAACCTCAAAAAACCAGTTGGGAAATTTGGCAACTGTGGAGAAGCTGTAATATTCCTGGGGTAAAGCAATGGAAACTGGAACTACAGAGTGTTGGGCAAGGACAAAGGTCATCTTTTAATCACTCACCATTTCAATTTAAATGACTCCATCTTTCATTTATCTGCTATCCCCCCTGAAAATATTGATATTCCCTCCATGTGCCTCTCCCTCCCCTCCCATCCTGAAAAACTTTCTCAAAAATCCAGGAAAACCACCACATCCAAAGGCACGCCCATCTTGGAACCCATACCCCCCAAATTCCACTCCAGCTGGCCAACATGCCCCCCTGATCATCTCCCCTTTCCCCACCGCCACCCCCCCCCCCCACACCCCTTCCCATTAAACACTATACTTGCACCACTGACCCCCCATGACAAATTTGTAGGCGCAATCAACCCCAAAAACATAATTGAGATATCCCAGCAGAACCACTCTGCAACACCATCTCCTCCCTCACCAACAACCCCAAAACCTACAAAGAGGCCATCTCTGGTCCGGCTTCCACTCAATGCATTTGAGCAATCAACACCAAACTAGAACACATGAAGTGGCACAATGTCTGGTCCCCCTAAAAACCAGGTGAAGAGATCCACCACCTGAGCACCACCTGGTTTTTCAAGAGGAAGACCAATGCCAATGGAAACCTCACCAAGTACAAGGCCTGCCTGTGCATTTGGGGTTTCTGGCAGCAGGAGGGGATGGACTACTTAGATGTCTTCTCCCCAACCTGGTGCCTCACCTCCCTCAGACTACTTGTATCCCTCTGCGCGTCTAAACACTTTGAAATACACCCAATGGATGTCAGTTGTACATTCCTGAACAGCTCCCTGGAGGAAAAGCTTTTCATCTTCCACCCAAAGGCTTACCAATCCTTGGATGGAAAAACTTTAATCCTCAACAAATACTTATATTTCCTGAAGCAGAGCACCCTTACTGGAATGCCTCCCTCACCACTTCTGTGGAAAGAGATTTTGTTTTCTGTAAAATTCTCCCCAACAACCTAACTCCAAGTTCCAGAAAGCCCAAAGCCCTTGAGTTACCCTCCTGTACCTCTGAAAATCTAAATATAATCCGCTTCTGCTGTGGTGACCAAATCTGGACACCTTGGGACAGTGCAGAAAATTTAAATTTTTTTTATTATTTTTTTATGGCTATCATTCATCATCAGCAAAAAAAAAAACGGAATTCCTTTCTCTGAATCAGGTCCCTTTAGCCTTCAGATCCTCCAGCTTCCCCATCTCCCAGAGGTTTAGGGATGGTTTCCTGGGGTGTCCAACTCCCCAGGCCTTGCGTTCAATCCTTGCCTTTCTTGCTTTGGCCCTTTGTTTTGCCAAATGCGCGGGGAAAGACCGGCTTGGCTAAATCTTACCCATCTCTCAAACCGTCTTGGCTCAGCTCAACCCTTTCCAACACGGCATTGCTGTCAACATTGACGGGGATGGAAATTCCCATGAACAATCTCACCTCCATCCTCATCTGGACGGTTGCCCCAACAAATACTCTTTCCCACCATCATCACTGCCATCCGGTCTTGCTTGATTGGTCAATCTGTGCTCTTCCTTGATCCTTGCACTCACAATCTCATGCTCATCTCTCATCTCTCTTGCTCATCTCTTGCGCCTTGGAAAACAGAAAGCCCTTCTGTTGCTTAATCTTGCGGTTATTGATGGGGCTTGCTGTTGTCTGCGCGGCCCGCTGTTGCTCATCCGTCCATCCATTGCCTGGGCCATTCAACTGTCTGTTTGCACGGTGTAAGACTCCAAACGGCGCAGGGCGTTGGCAGTTCTGTGGAGGGGATAGGTGCTTTTTTAGGCTGCCCTCCTGAGTGTTACAAAAACATTTAAATGTAACCAAGATCTAATTCCAGAACCTGGTAAACGGGGAACCAAACTTAAGAGGATAAAGATTATAGTAGTCGGTAGCTGGGGGGACAACACTATCTGTGGCAAGATGATGTTGGGGAAAAACTTGAATAGAAGGAGTCAAGAATTGTTCAGAGTTCAAAAAGACAAGGCAATTGTGAGTGAAAACTGTTGAGATGTCACAGCTCTGCGCTACCGCGGGCCTCGTTTCTCACCATCCGCGCCTCCTGAGGCAGCCATCTCTCCCGACCTGGCCTCTCCTAAAACTGTGGATCTCCTTCTGATTCCTTCTCCGTGACTTCTCCGTTCTTTTCTCTCTTCTCTTTTCTCTTCTTTTTTTTCAGTCTACAACCTCCTTTTCTTTTCCTCTTTCATTTCTCATTCCCTCAATTGTCCACCAACCTCTTACCTATCTACCTCGAAGATCTCAACTACCTTCCATCATCAATGTCCTCTCATCTCCTCTGCGTTGTGCGCCTCAACGTCTGTCAACTAGCCATCTCTTCCTGGTAAGAATCAACACTTCTGGACTCTCGACATTGTTCAAATCTAATCATCAGACTGCTTCAAACAGCATCAACTCTCAACACAAGTCCTCCTGAAGACATCTACCTCAATCTCCACCATTCTCCCCTACTCAATCTCTTGGCTTCTGGCGTAGGATCCTTTCTCATTATCCACCTCTATGCCATTCCTGCCGTCTCTATTCTTTCCTTGTTTCTCATGTTATTTGTTTTGTCTCACTCTGCTGGTTTCGTGTCATAAAGAAATTTAGCAAGTCTTCTCACGGTTAAAAGCCGAAACCCGACAACCCAACCAACAAGCCATGAACAAACCAGCAGGAGCCGCCGACTAATTCCATCAAGTGGCACTCAAGGCCTCAGTTGACGCTATCCCTCCCTTGAACGAAGAGAACTATTCAATATGGCGAGACAAGATGCTCATGTTTTTCGATCTCAAAGATATCAAGTATGCCATTACTAGGAACGCCGGCCAGATGTCCATCAAACAGGATAGGGAAATCAGAGCGATCATCCTCTCCAAACTAGATAGCACAACCCATGCAAACGTTGTCAACTCCACCAATATAACATCGTGAAAGCTTCTCTGGGCTGAAATCACTCAAAGATTTGCATTGTCTGAAACCGCAAATTGAGCTCAAGTATTCAACCATTTTCTTCACTCAATCTTCAAAGAACACGCTGTCAAGGGTTTTTTTACAGAAATGCGGAAATCTATCACTCAAATGGCAGATGTAGGCATTGAGCTACCCAAAGAAATTCTTGCTTACCTCTTGCTCTTCAAATTTCCGCCCGTTCTTGAAAATCTTAAGCAGCAGATCATGCACATAGAGAAATACCTGACGGTCAACGTTGTCTTCAATCATCTCATCCAATACAACAACGAAAGGATGGCCCAGAGCAAGACAAACAAAACGTCAACTGATCTCTCTCTCGTGTCTACAAAGTCTAGGGCCAGCAAAGATGAAAAGAAATATAAGATCAAATGTAGAGAGGGCTATCACGATCCCAACGCACCTCATCCCAAATCTTCATGTTTTCACTTACACCCACAAGCTGCGCCGGAATGGTGGATCGAACAACAGAACAAATGGAAGAATAAAACAAAAAAGAACCCAACAATCAACTACCATGCTCTACTAACTCTTTGGATCAATTCAGATGACACCCCCAATCTAATATTAGACTCCGGGCCTAATGTACATATTTTCAATGAATTAAAATTCTTCTCATCTATCGACTTACAAGAAGACCTAGACGAGATCAAGACAGGGAAATTAGAGGCTAAGCTCAAGGTTCGAGGGACAGGTACCGTTTGATTAGAGTGGAAAGACTCGGTCGTTACACTCAAGGGCTGCGTCTACGTTCCGGATATTGTAGTGAATCTGATCAGCCCTGGGCTTTTGGCTCAGAAAGGATGTACACTCACCCAAATTTGAGATAGCTTCACGGTTACCCGCAGAAATCAAACTGTCCTCAAAGGCCTAATCCGCAATAGTCTATTTGTTATTGAGAAACCACAAACTGCAGGCCAGGACCAAGTAGTGAATCTATCAAATCAATCATCCTCCTCATCTGTGCAAGAACCTCTCTCTCTAATGGACCTACACAGTATGTACGGAAACGCATCGACCACGACGCTAAAACCTCTCCTAAAAAATCTCTTCACAAACAAGGAGCTTGACCAATTCCAGTGCAAAAGTTGTGTTTGTAGCAAAATCACCAGGTCTCCATTCCCCAATGTCTCCTCTCCTGCCACAAAACCTCTTGATTGAATCCACTTAGACTTGATCGTTCCTATTACTCCCCATTCCAAGGATGGCCACCACTATATCCTCACACTGGTGGACAACTTCTCTGGCTATCTCGCTGCTTTTCCTCTCAACTACAAAGACAAAACCCCCGAAGTCATCATTGAGATACTCAAAACGGAATATAAACGATTAGGGTATTACCCCTCAGAGATATTCTTGGACAAGGGCACGGAGTTCACTAACTCCACCCTCAAGGTTTTTGCAAAGACAAAGCACATAAAACTACCAACTTCCGAGCCATAATATTTGCAACACAATGGACGAGCTGAGAGGGCAAATAGGACCATAATCAAATTGGCCCGCGCTACCTTCTCCTCATCAAGACTACCCAAAAATTATTGGCACATCATAACAAGAAGCTGCTGCTTCATGCTCAACCAAGTCCCCAGAGAAGGTAAACACCTGTCTCCCTGGGAACTCATGTTTGGTAAGAACCTCCCTGCTGATTACTTGAAACCTGTAGGGTCTGCTGTAATCTATCTTGCGAATCGCGTTCAAAAAGGGAGAAAATTTGATGAAAAGGGGATTGAAGGTGTTTTGATTGGGTTCAATCCCACCTTCCATTCTTATTTAATCCTCAACTCCATGGGCGCAATCGTCAAAACCAAACATGTCAGGTTTCTCAAGTCCCAGCTCCTGGATTTTCCCCTCCTCGAATCTCCGGGCCTCGATATCTTTTTGCAGCCCAACACAAGCTCCAATGACTCTGACTTTTCTACGAAGGACAAACAATATTTGACCAGAGAGATCAACCCAGATCCCTCTGACTCGAACTCTGACCTTGAAGATCTAGATCCACCTTCTACTCCTTCTCCTCCCCCGGAAGTTCCCATTTCTGCCCCAGAACCTAGCACATCAGGTCTCTATTCAAGACCCAGACAAGAAACTCGGAAGCCCCAAAGATACGGATTCCACCACTACTATGAACCGCTGTCTTATAAAGCTGCACGTAAATGTCCTGAATGGCCGAAGTGGAAGAAAGCTTCCAAGGATGAGCTAAATTTGATCAAATCTCAAGAGGTGTGGGAAGATTACTACGATACTCCAAACAACATCCTGAATACGACGTGGGTATTTCAAGTCAAAGAAAACTGTCATGGCAAACGGGTGAAGTATAAGGCCAGACTATGCGTCCAAGGCTTTGATCAGATCCATGGGGTCAACTTCGAAGAAACCTGGGCCCCAACAGGAAAACTCAGCTCTTTACAACTCGCACTGATCTACGGTCTGAAGAACAATATAAACTTTACTCAGTTCGACGTAAAAGGGGCATTCCTCCATGCTCCGTTGAAAGAAACTGTAATAATCAAAACACCGGAAGGATCAAACAGGAAATCACCATACCTAAAACTTAAGAAATTGCTATACGGTCTTTGCCAGTCCCCAAAGAACTGGTACAAAACACTCACTAACTGGATCAAATCCCAAGTATTCCAGGAATCGTCTAGCAACCCCTGTCTCTACCTCAACTCCGAATCAAAAGAGATTTTGTATTTCCATGTAGATGATCTCATCCACGTTGGTAAAACTCAATCTTTTGCCAAAAATTTCTTCAATCGGTTTCTTAATTCCTCCTGCCATCCTCCTAATACTATCCTTGGCATGCTCATGGAATTTAAAGAAGATGCTATCCTCTTGAGCCATCCCAACCACATCAACCACGGATTAGAGGAACTTGGACTCGCCAACTGCAAAGAAATCCACTCGCCGTTGACCCAGAATCTGCACCTTGAACCCGCAACCAATGAAGACCATAATGAATTCCAACAATTGAACATCAACTACCGCTCCGCCGTTGGACTCCTCAACCATCTATCTCAATACACCAGGCCGGATATCTCCTTCGCGGTGTCTAGCCTCGCAAGGTTCAATACTAAGCCTGGCATGACCCACTGGAGAGAAGTAAGAAAGGTCTGGAAGTATCTCAAAACCACCAGGAACCTCAAGTTAACAATCAAGTTTGATCCATCTCAAGATATGATTTCTGGCTACAGCGACGCCACGTGGGGTGACGACCCGGTCTTCCGCAATTCCCAGACCGGCTATATTGTTTTTCACTATGGCAGCCCGATAGTCTGGAACTCATCTAGGCAAAGAAATATTACGTATTCTTCCACCAAATCTGAACTGAACACCCTGCTCAACTGCTACCTAGAATTCAAATGGATCACTCACCTGGTTAGTGAAATATATTGTAATCCTGAGATAAAACCTAGGATTTTCATCAATAACAAGGGTTCAGAAGATAAAATAAAAAGATTCGGCTCTCACTCAAAATCGCGTCACATTGATATCAAAACTAAAGGATTATGAGAAGACTCCAATCTATCTCTGTTTGATCTCTCTTTAATCTCTACCGAGGAAATGATAGCCAACTCCTTGACTAAATCCTCCTCCATCTCTTGCATCAAATTACTCCAAGACAAGGTTTTCACTGAAATTTTGTCCGAATCCCCAGTTATCTCTCCTCTTGCCAGTCACGAGGGGTGTTGAGATGTCACAGCTCTGCGCTACCGCGCGCCTCCTTTCTCACCATCCGCGCCTCCTGAGGCAGCCATCTCTCCCAACCTGGCCTCTCCTAAAACTCTGGATCTCCTTCTGATTCCTTCTCCGTGACTTCTCTGTTCTTTTCTCTCTTCTCTGTTCTCTTCTTTTTTTTCAGTCTACGACCTCCTTTTCTTTTCCTCTTTCATTTCTCATTCCCTCAATTGTCCACCAACCTCTTACCTATCTACCTCGAAGATCTCAACTACCGTCCATCATCAACGGCCTCTCATCTCCTCTGCGTTGTGCGCCTCAACGTCTGTCGACTAGCCATCTCTGCCTGGTAAGACTCAACACTTCTGGACTCTTGACCTTGTTCAAATCTAATCATCAGACTGCTTCAAACAGCATCAACTCTCAACACAAGTCCTCCTGAAGACATCTACCTCAATCTCCACCATTCTCCCCTACTCAATCTCTTGGCTTCTGGCGTAGGATCCTTTCTCATTATCCACCTCTATGTCATTCCTGCCGTCTCTATTCTTTCCTTGTTTCTCATGTTATTTGTTTTGTCTCAGTCTGCTGGTTTTGTGTCATAAAGAAATTTAGCAAGTCTTCTCAAAAACACCCACAAGCTAATAGCTCTGGTCGTCAGCAGAAGCTTAGGAAAGATCAACTCAATCCCAAACAACCTCCAGGTTCTCAATGAACCTGCCCAAATCTCCACAATCAAGCCCTTGAAGGGGCCCAGATAACTGTGGGTGCAAAGCTAATTGTTTGAAGAAGCTCTAGAAGCAAAACAATAACTGATTCAAACAAGAATAACCAAACACTTCTCAAGGGACTCAAGAGTAGCGTGGCGGAATTCAACTTCAAAGAGATGAAGGGAGATTGAACACTCCAGGTTTTAAGCTTAATAAAACTTCTTCAGTCAAATGTGACTGGGTCCAGAAAGATAATCAAAGGATGATTGGGACCAGTATGGTTGGATAAAAGGATCAGGAGTGGTGTAACACACTCAAGAATTCAATTAGTCAAATTCTTCTTCAACCAGCAAAGCTATTGGTTGGTGATAAGGATCAAGGATCAAGGGGTTTGAGTATGGAGGCTCAAGGATCAAGGGGTAATCATAGATATCTGATTGATGATAGGATGTGCTGATGTCCTCCTTGTATGAGTAGGAGGCCCTATTAGACTATGTACAACAAATTCTACAAATAGAGCGGAAAAAAGAAAGAAAATCAGGTGATCAGAAGAATTTGATCACGCAGGCTGGTGGAAATCCAGCCTGCCTGACGGGGGTGGGATCCTTCTCATCCCTTTGCCATCCTTTGCGTCTGCGCGTCCGTCTGTTGAGGGGAGCGCGCGGCAATGCCGGAATTACCCCACCCTCAGCCTAAGGGGGGAAGGGGTGGGAAAGGAAAATGAACCAGACCGCCGCGGATTTCCGCGGGCGGTAGTCAACACTCTCTACCCCCTGCACAAAGGAGGAAGAGGGTGGGAGAGTCCCAGGAAGGGTGACGGATGAAGTTTGTGAGAGCGCGGATGGGCAGATTGAGATCCGCTCGAGGCAATTGAGTTAATCCTGACAGGCTTGAGATTGGCAACTGACAGACTGAGTGAGGTGGGAGATTGATGGATCCAAGGATTGGGCAAGCGCTTGGAGGTGCGGTCGGGATGGGTTTGGTAAGGCATGGATGAGCAGCGGGAAACAATGACGATGAGCAACGAGCAACGCGCAACGATGAGGGATGAGCAAGAAGCAACAATGACAATGAGCGACGCGCAACAATGACAATGAGCAAAGAGAAACGCGCAAGGAAAAGGATGAGGACGCGCAAGGACAAGGATGAGGACGCGCAAGGAGAAGGATGAGGATGCGCAAGGATAGGATGAGCCACGCGTGAGGAAAATGATGAGGACGTGCAAGGATAGGAAATTCTTTTTTTTTTTTTTTTTTTTTTAGTTTTTAAATTCTTTTCCCACAGTGTCCCAAATGGTTCACAACATCTCTCCCCAACTTACAGACTGTCCCTAGTCTTCATCATAATTTTAAAAACATGAAAAAGAAAAAAAGAAAATTATTGGCCATTTCTTGATCCTCTAAAAAAAAAATTGAAACCCATCTTGATCCATCCAAAAGAGCCTAAATGTGGAGAAGATAAAAGAAAAGGCGTCCCAGGTGCTTACGTATGTGGCATAAAGTAGATTTTTTACAACAAAACGCAGCAGAAGACCCTGGTGGTGAACAATTGGGAGGACTTACTTTGAACCCAAATTGCCCCCACAACAATAAAATCTCTTAACTTGATCAGCAGAGAACCTTCTAGCCAACTGAGTACCATCAAGTTCTTCCAAAACATAAGATCCAGCTCCAACATGAACAACCACTCTATAAGGACCATTCCAACGATTCAAAAAAAGTTTTCCCCCCTGAGTCTCTAAAGATCAATTATAAGCCAATACCAGATCACCAGGGTTTAAAGGATCTCTGATTTGATTTAAATGTTTATCTTCCCAATACTCAACAGATTTTGCTCTTGATTCCATCATCTTCTGATAATCTTTGTTACAAATATCTTTACTCCGCTCCAGTTTCTTTGATCTGGTAACTAATAGGTCAGTAGTTGAAGAAACTTGTTCCCAAGAGATACCCAAGAAAGACTCCATTTCAAGATCAAGAGGAAGAAAATCCCTTTGACCAAAGATGATTTCATAAGGAGAGTAGCCAGTGGTTGGCTTGGTTGAAATTTGATCAGAGAAGAGGACCAAGGGGAGAAACTTCCGACAATTCTTGCCACTTTCACCAGCTAGTTTAACCAGAGCAGCCTTTAAGGGAGCATCCCCTCTTTCCACCATGCCTTGTCCTTCAGGATGATAGGGAGTGGTAACTCTACGTTGTCCAGGGAGCAATTGTATCATTTCAGCAAGTTTTCCACCAAATTCCAAGCCACCATCCGTAGAATAAGATCGAGCCAAACCGTAACACATCGTCCAATTCTCATGAAGGAAAGCTGCCACATATTCAGAACTAAGGTTCTTAATGAATTTGGCTTCAACCCATCCGGAAAAATCATCTCTAGCCACAATGAGGTACTTAGCACCACCTGCCTTGATATGAACCGCATCCATAGCAACCCTTCCAAAGACAGTGGACTCCCCAATAGGATAGCAAATTTCAGCTGGACGCCTAAGATCACGTTTTTTCCAAATTTCACAACTATTGCACCATTGAGAGACGGATTTCTTCAGAGATGGACACCAGAATTGTTTGGATAATCATTTATAAGTTTTGGTTTCCCCATGATGACCAAGGCCCTCATGGAGACTTTCAACAATCAAATCTTGCTTACCCGGGATAGTAACCACAACAAGCGCACAAGGAGTTCCTCCTTTCATAAGCCTAGGGCCTTGGGCAAAGAAACTAGAGGACTTTATTTAAATGGATTGAAATTCTTTGGCAGAGATATCAGAGTGTCTTTGGAGATTTGAAAGGTACTGCTCTAACTTAAGCCAGAAACCTTGTTGGAAACCAGAGTAATCTTTTGGGGAGAAAGCAAAAAAAGGGCGGACCAAAGGTTCTTCCTCATCAAAATCCATTCCAACATCCGATTCATCGTCTCCAATAGGTCTTCTAGATAAACCATCAGGCATAGTAAAAGATTTTTGAGGCCTATGAACAATAGCAAAGGAGAAAAGCTGGATAAAAGCTACCCAGCAAGTCATTGGAGCATTTGGAAGACTGGGAGCATTGATCATTTCCACAATGGATCAAGCGTCAACTTGAAATTTGAAATGTTTTCCCCAGAGTACTGTTTGCAGTTTCTTCAGCATTCTTGCCACACCACAGAGTTCCAGTTTGGGCTGAGAGTATCTAGATTCCACATCCAAAAATAGAACAGATTCATAAAGAACAGGGCGGTCCAAACCATTTTCATCTTCCTGAGTAAGGACAGCCCCAACAGATTGATAACTAAAGTCAACAGGCAATTTTATTTTGCCAGCTCCAGGCCCATAAGAGATCTTTTTCAAAACTATGTCATTGCCAACAATAGTTTTGAGCAACTGAAATGATTGTTTGCAATCTTGGGTCCAAATCCATTCAGCTTCCTTTCTGGTTAGAAAACGCAAGGGTGCACAGATTTCAGATAGAGAGGGAATGAAGATCCTGACATAAGTTACAACACCTAGGAAACCTCTAACTTCAGTTGGATTTATTGGAGTAGGCCAGGAGATGATTTTGTTGACTTTATAGGGTGCCATCCTTCTTCCTTCCTTGCAGACTATATGACCAACAATTTCCAAGGCAGGGACACAGGAAGCAATTTTTGATCCAGAGACAGTAAGGCCACATTCATTGATTCAAAACAAAATCCTTTCCAAGATAGTAGCATACTCCCAGATAAATTGTCAAATTCCTGAGTGCCAAGGTAAGAGCTCATTTTCATATTCAGAAACTGGACCTTTAATTTCACCATCATCAATAAAGATACCCGCATGATCCGGGATTTTGTCTTGGAGAATCCACATCATCTGAGCCTGATATACTGCAACAAAGTTGGTGGCACCTTGAGGCAATCGAGTCAGTTGAAATCGACCAAGAGGAGTATGGAAAGTAGTGAGAGGGCAAGACATAGGATGCAAAGATTGTTTGTCATAACCCCCCATGATGTCTCCTAGACCATAACAGGCTCTCCCAGAGAAGGATTCAACAAATTCTTCAGTGGAAGGAGGAACACCAGAGTCCGTAATAGTAACTTTATTGAGAGTTTGGAGATCATGAACTACTCTAAGTGCACCATTACTCTTTAGAAAACAGAAAACAATGCTAGAGTAACTGGAGGTTGACTGTTCATATAGACTGGTACGGACTGGACTGCGGACCAACTTGATGAATTATTCAACTTTTGCAGCAGGAATAGGGATCTTTTACTTTTGCAAAGGATTGTGTTCAGTTACAGGGATGATGTAAGGGAGACCATAAAATTCTTTAAAGAGACCGCTCTCTTCTTCACAGAATGCAATAGATTTTTCACTTAGAGATAAGATATTTTTGATCAAATTTAACTCATCAGGTAAAAGCCATCCATCTGGACCAAAGTTGACCACCTTCAATTGTTCTTCAGGGACACGACAACAAGGTACAAAGGAGCCAGTAAGAGAGTGAGATAGACCACAATAAGGATCACAAGATAGGGGAGGAGGCATGAGAGGAGGATTGAGATTGAGAGGCATGGGTTGGTTGACAGGCTGGACCTTTTTTGCAACCGGCTTATACTTAGTGGCAAAAGAGAGAAGTTCTTGTTTCCTCCAAGCATTCACCAGCAAGGCCTGAGTATGAAAACTGAGACCAGATTCCAACATCCTCCAAGTTTGATTTTCCATAAAATTTTCAAAAGGTGCCTTTTCCATAAAAGAGGATCCAAAAGATAACACTTTGCTCACATGTGTGGCACAAGGTAGAGTTTCAAAAACTATGGTAGAAGAATTCCCTGATGGTGCACAATTGGGAGGACTTACTTTTACCCCCAAGTGCCTCCACTGGAGCCCATACTCCTCCATACCAACACCATTAAGAAAAAAAACAAGATCAGGATCTAGTTTATCCTCATTGCGGAGAGTCGAACCAGAGCTAGAGGAAGATTGATCAGTGATAAGAGTACAAGGAAAGGAAGAACCAACAGAACCAGAGAGAAAGGAAATATTTTTGGAATTTTGTGTTTTAACATGTTTTTGATTTTGGACATTCTTGAGATCAGAAGAAAAAGAAGAAAGAGATGAAAAGGATGAAAAATATGCCTCAGAGATAAAATTTGGCCCTGTAGTTGAAGTCTGAGGCTTAGAAGAACTACAACTATTAGTATTACCAACTATTCTGCTACAAAATGAGAGGAGTTAGAAGAGTCCTTCTGCTTCCCCTTCAGAACCAATTTAGGTGAAAAACAAGGGAAATCTCTTTCCCAACGACCAGAATCCAAAGAACAGAAAGGAGCTTCAATTTTCCTACCATCAGCATCAGGAAGAAGAATTCTCTCTCCAACTTGATTGGAAAACATCAGGGTGACTCCAAAGTCTATTAAGAAAGGACAACCCAAAATCATAGGACCTTCCAAACAAGCGATCCAAAAGTGACAGTTTCAATCAATATTTTGACTAATTCAAACTGGAACATCCTCAGCAATACCCACCAACTCACAAAATTGATTCCCAATCCCATAAACCGCAGATTTGAAGCTGACCCTTGGACTGAGATTGAGATTGCAGGCCATTGCATCCAAAATTAAGGTTAGTTGGGACCCAGAATCAACAAGTAGAGAAACTGTTTCGGATGAGTCACCTAGAGAGCATGGAAAAAATCAAAGAGGAAAAGAATAAAGATTTGAATCAGAAGGAGGATCTGTTCCACTGGAGTCTTCTATCAAGGTTCCAGAGGAAACTTTAAATTTGTCCGGACCAATCTCCACACGTTGCGGAGAAACCCATTTCTTCATGCCTTCAGCCACAGATGGTGAGATGGAAAGGAGTTCAGCCACAGATAGATCAGGGATTTTAAGATCAGAGATTTTCTTTAATACCCCTTCCACAGCATTGGGGTGGTCTTTGGAAATTCCCCTTTTGAATCAAACCTTGGGTTGAGTTGGAAGAGGAAGTTCAGGTGAGGGTGGAACTATAACTGGATCAGTTGGTGAAGGTGGTTTGAATGGCGGAGGAGCAGGATCAGAGTATTCTGGGACCCTATCCATGAGGGGTTCCTTTTCTACTTCCATGTATTCTACTTTGGAAGAAGGAGGCTCCGGTGAAGATTGACATTTGACAGGTTTTTGAAGAATTGAAGATGGAACAGGAGGAGCTTTATGAGGTCTGGGTTCTTCATGTTGTTTCCTAGCTGGATCAGATTGATAAGTTCCAGAAAAGCTGGAAGAAGAGACAGAAGGAGGATACCAAGGTTGAAGAGTTCCACAAGCAGATCAAAAATCAAAGGAGGCCAAGGATGCCTTCTTGGAAGCAGAAGGCTGGAAAGAGGCCACCACATGACAAATTGGGAAAGATGAATCAAAATGGATAAGTGCACAATTAGGCAGAAAGAAGTTACTTCCTTTCTTTTCCACCAACATTTCCTCTTTGTCCTTCTGGAGTTCAGGACAGCGACCAGTTCCATGACCTTCTCTGTGGCAATAATAGAAAACTATGGTTGACCTAAGAACAGAGTTGGAGGGTTTAGGGACAGCCAGAGAGGAGAGTTTCTGATCCATTTTATTCTCAAAAGCTTGCAGGAGTTTGGTGATCTCATTGATAGTAGGTGTTTCCTGGTGGGTCTGAGGATTTGGTTTAGGTCTGCAATTGGCTTCCATCTTATTCATGATTTTGTTAGATTCTTGAAAAGAGGGGGCAAGGACTGGTTCAGTGATGCTAGGTTTTTCAAAGGTGAGAGCTGTTTAACCTTTCATCACTTTATCCAAAGTATTCCTAAGAACCATGAAAGCAGGGAGCTTGAACCAATTATCTCTTGTAATGATCATGGAACCAGATTTCACCAATTCATCCTTAATTATTTACTGCACTCCTGGAGAGAAAGACTGAAAAAATCCCACTCAAATTTTGTCCACCTTATCAATGTGATTGTTTCAGATAAGATAGGATTGGATAGGGTCCCAAGATTTCCTGAAACCTTGATAATCAGAGGCTGAGGAGATACCACCATTGGAGGCCCATTGAGAGACTAGGGCATCCAGATCTTGGAGAGTGAACCTAGCTATATCAATTTTGCCCCAGTAGGCAATCATTGCCTCCTTAAGAAGTACCCAGTCATGGGATTCAAATCCATCAAATGATTCAATCACTTCCATGAATTCATCAGAGGAGATAAATAATTACAGTTGATAAGCCATGTCATATTTGCTGGCACCGTCCACTTCAGCATTCATCTCGTAGGAATTCAGGAACCATTCAACATTTGTACCGTTAAAGCATAAGTTCTTGTTCTGAGGTTTGATCTTGATCATCTTGGCCCAAACAGAGGTAGAAGGGGTACCAATAGATTCCATTTTGACAAAAGATTTCCTAAGGGATCCAAAGAACAGATTTCCAAAGTGGCTCACGAGTGTGGCAAGGGTAGGTTTTACAAAAAACAACTAGGATCAAACCCCTTGATGGTGCAGAATTGGGAGGAATTACTTCTGCAACAAGTTGCCTCCACAGATCAGAGCTAGGTGATAACAGAAACACACAAAAAAAAAGAGAAAAACAAAAAAAAGATCTGATTTCAAAGTTGATTCCACAAATTTGGGACTGTGAATCCCAAGGTTGCTGTTTTGATCCCGGCCCGGGGGACCAAATGTAAGACTCCTAATGGCGCAGGGCGTTGGCAGTTCTGTGGAGGGGATAGGTGCTTTTTTAGGCTGCCCTCCTGAGTGTTACAAAAATATTCAAATGTAACCAAGATCTAAGTCCAGAACCTGGTAAACGGGGGACCAAACATAAGAGGATAAAGATTATAGTAGTTGGTAGCTGGGGGGACAAAACTATCTGAGGAAAGATGATTTTGGGGAAAAACTTGAATAGAAGGAGTCAAGAATTGTTCAGAGTTCAAAAAGACAAGGCAATTTTGAGTGAAAAAGCCCAAAAGCTAATAGCTCTGGTCATCAGCAGAAGCTTAGGAAAGATCAAATCAATCCCTAACAACCTCCAGGTTCTCAATGAACCTGCCCAACTCCCCGCAATCAAGCGCTTGAAGGGTACCAGATAACTGTGGGTGGCTGCACAAGACAAAGCTAATTGTTTGAAGAAGCTCTAGAAGCAAAAAAATAACTGATTCAAACAAGAATAACACAACAATTCTCAAGGTAATCAAGAGTAGCATGGCGGGATTCAAGTTCAAAGAGATGAAGGGAGGTTTAACACTCCAGGTTTTAAGCTTAATAAAACCTCTTCAGTCAAATGTGACAGGGTCCAGAAAGATAATCAAAGGATGATTGGGACCAGTATGGTTGGATAAAAGGATCAGGAGTGGTGTAACACACTCAATAATTCAATTAGTCAAATTCTTCTTCAACCAGCAAAGCTATTGTTTGGTGATAAGGATCAAGGATCAAGGGGTTTGAGTATGGAGGATCAAGGATCAAGGGGTAATCATAGATATCTGATTTATGATAGGATGTGCTGATGTCCTCCTTATATGGGCAGGAGGCCCTATTAGACTATGTACAATGGATTCTACAAATAGAGCGGAAAAAATAAAGAAAATCAGGTGATCAGAATAATTTGATCACGCAGGCCAGTGGAAATCCAGCCTGCCTGACTGGGATGGGATCCTTCTCATCCCTTCGCCATCCTTTGCCTCTGCGCGTCCATTGTGGTGTCAATTTATAGACACAGATTGGGAACTGCGTTGCGGCTGCGCGCTCCGCATTGGGGGCAAGCGGGCTAAGCACTAGGGTATGCGGAGTGCTCAGCAGCGGCAGCTGCTGGATCAGCAGCAGCTGCTGTTTAGCTCCGCACCTGGTGGACGTGTTGGGCTCAGCATTGAATGCGGCATGGGAGGCGATCTGCCCCAGAGATTGGATTCCGAAGGTAGCGCGCTTGACTAGGTTTGCAGGCGCGCCGGTTTGGATACGTAGGGGCAGAGCAATCCGCTGGCTATGAAGGAACGGATGAGCGCGCCCGCAAGCGCGCGGGTCATGCCAGATATTACCAAACACCCACAACGGGCGCGGACAAATGGATACGGACAGGCGCGGGGGGCTCCGAGTAGGGCGCGGTGCGAGGACCGCGTCATGAGAAGGAAAAACCAGAATGACGGAACGGCATACGGACGACGGGGGAGTTTGGTACGGAGCAGGTGGGGAGAGGAGGCTAGGGTTTCTTTTTTGAGATTGTTTTCTGTTTTGTTGTCATACTGTTATTTGCGCGTGTACTTAGGTTAGGGTTGAGAGGGAGGACTTATCCTCACTCTCAACTCCGGGTTGGAAGAGAGGGGGAGGCATCAGAGCATCAATGCGGAGGAGGAAGAATATCATCATCCAGATTGAATCACTCATCTCACCAGGAGATTAAGGGAACTCATACCGGATACACATCCAGGTGGAAAGTTCTTAGGATTGAAGGATTGGCGATTTCTCTCTCTACTTTTCTATATCTCTTTATCTCTTATTTCTATTTCTCATTTAAGTGGGACTTTGGACATCCTCATCTCCTTTCAGACGCAGGGAACCGTTACCTTCCGAACCTTGGGACAATTATAGGGGGATAACCTTTATTCTTTCCACACCGTCCTTCAAGGGGCGCGCGCGGCAATACCGGAGTCACCCCACCCTCAGCCAAAGGCCGCAAGGGGTGGGAAAGGAAAATGAACCAGACCGCCGCGGATGTCCGCGGGCGGTAGTCAACACTCTCCACCCCCCCGCAGAAGGAGGAACAGGGTGGGAGAGTCCCAGGAAGGGTGATTGATGAAGTTTGTGAGAGCGCAGATGGGCGGATAGGAGATTGGCTTGAGGCAATTGAGTAAATCCTGATGGGCTGGAGATTGGCAACTGACAGACTGAGTGAGGTGGGAGATTGATGGACCCAAGGATTGGACAAGCGCTTGGAGGTGCGGTTGGGATCGGTTTGGTAAGGCATGGATGAGCAATGCACAACAATGACAATGAGCGACAAGCAACACGCAACAATGAAGGATGAGCAACAAGCAACAATGACAATGAGCGACGCGCGACAATGACAATTAGAAACAAGCAACGCGCGAGGACAAGGATGAAGACACGCAAGGACAAGGATGAGGAGGCGCAAGAACAAGATGAGGACGCGCAAGAATAGGATGAGGACGCGTGAGGATAGGATTTTTTTTTTATTTTTTGAATTCTTTTCCCATGGTGTCCCAAATGGTTCACCACAACGGGCCATCTGCCTGTCTGCACGGCTCCCTTGCTACTCAATCACCTGCCTGCCGCCATCCTTGACCTGGGGCTGTTTTCTTGGGTCCATCTGTTTTTCTATGTATATGTAATGTTCACTGTTTTCAAATTGTTTTTTTCATAATTTTTCTTCCTGATCTCAATTGAAAAAAAACCCTTTTGAATGATTTTTTGCCTTTTTCTGCTCCAATATGTGTTATCACTTATACATAGTCAAAAGGGACCAATGGCCCATAAAAGGAGGGGCTCTCCCCTACTTTTTCAAAACATCCATGGGAGTGTGTGCATATGCCCCCCTGGTATCATAGTAATTCATCATCATTATCCTGGGTATATCCTTGATTGCCCCCTGATCCATTAATCCTTAAGTCTTTTCCCCTTTGTGGCCTGGTCCTTATCACCAACCATAGCCTTGCTGGTTGAAGAGAATTCTGTCTGTTGAATTCTTGAGTGTGTTACACCACTCTTTTATCCCTTTCTCTGACCATACATGTCTTGATCCTTCCTGGATCATCTTTCCAGAGCCAATTATGTTTGATTGAAGAGGTTTTATTAAGGTTAAAACCTGGAGTGTTATACCTCCTTCTTTTTTTCAAAGTTGCATTCAACCAGCCTACTCTTGTGTTCCTTGAGAATTGTTGAGGTTCTCCCTGTTCAAATCAGTTACCTTTTGCTTTGCAAGCTTCTCAAAACATTGTGCTTTGTCTTGTACGGCCACCCTCAGTTATCTGGTACCCTTCCAGCGCTTGATTGCGGAGAGTTGGGTGGATTTATTGAGAACCAGGAGGTTGGTTGGGGTTTGAGTTGATAATCCCTAATCTTCTGCTGACGACCAGAGTTATTAGCTTGTGGGCTTTGTTTACATACAACAGCTTTTGTTCTTTTGAAGTTTGAAAAAAATTTAACTTTTTTTGTTCAAATATCTCCTGCATAATTATGTCTCAGATAGTGCTTTTCCATTGCTACCAACTATTATCAAACTTAATCCTTGACTACTTGATTCCTCACTTAAAAAGTTCTGGACCTTGATCTTGGTTACATTTAAATATTTTTTTAACCCTCAGGAGGGAAGCCTAAACATCACCTTTCCCCACCACAGAACGGCCACAGCCTAGCAACGTTTGGAGTCTTACACCGCAAGTAAATTTACTACAGCCCGCAGCAGTTTAAGAATCACTCCCAACCACTATTCCATTACCCGCAAAACTATCCCACCCTCAACAGTAACCACTAAAGCTATCTTTATATGAAATAATAGTAAATCAAAAATGCAGAATCCTCAACAAGCTCTGCCCTTGAAATATTTCCTAATTGAGACTCCAAGCACTCAAGCTGGTAATCAGGTTTTTTTGAAGAAAAGAAAATAATAGAAAAATTGTTTATTGTACACTTTCTAAGATGATATTTTCTGATAATCTGCAATCATTCAATAAATTGTTTTCCTTTTTCCAATAAATATTCCATCCCTCCTCCCCTCCCTTCCAGTAAGGGAAACTTCCTCTTTATATACAACTTTCAAAATTGAACTACCCTCCAAAAAGAATGTAAACTACAAAAGAAAGATCCCTCATTTTACTGCCTCCCTGCATTCCACACTGATAATCCTTACCAATAGTCTGATCCTTTATCCAATCCAATGACTTGAAGTAGGTTTGATTATCATGTTTCCAGTCTTCCCTAACATTTGAGTCACACCAATGCATAACTAAAAACAGATCCTCATTGATCTTCCTCAGAAAATCACTCCCAATCCTGCTTGCAGAATTACTACAGATCCCCAATAATCCCCATGCCGCCTCCTCAGCTTCAGTTTTCATTGCCCCATACTCCCAAAACCTGAGTGCATAATCCAGAATTGGCCTAGTATCTACTACTTAGCCTTGATCAATTGCTTCCGCACTTGTCAATCCATAGTTGCTGAGGGGAAGCTATGTTCAAGGCCATTTGTTGTATAAAAAAGAAAAAAATCTGGCCCATTCTTGCTGTTCTGTCATGGAAAGCGCATGCCGCACCAATGTTGAGCCCCTGAATTTTGTACTGCAGATTAGAGAGTCTGCCAACACACTCCTCTTGAGCCTATTGTGCTGCAAAGTTCCAACCATTGTTGAGCCTCAACATTTCAAATTCCCAGTGTTGAGCCTACTTTCCTCTGTGTGTATAAATAACCTCTCCACCGCCCTGGAAGAGCTTGGCCTGAACCCCTCCAGGACTGACCTGTGTTTTTAATACTCAGAAAATTGAGAAAATACCTTCTGGCAATATGCTCACGTGGAAGATCTAATATTTGGAGGTTCCTGGCTTGACACTATTGAAGTGGGTATCAGGGCAAGATTCAAAATGGAAGAACTAGGGCCAGCCAAGTATGCCCTAGGAATTAGCTTCCTGAAATGGGATGGCTACCCATGCCTCCTCCAGGATAAATACATCAAGGGCATCCTCAGGGAGTTTGGCCAGTCAAACCACTGCAAAACCCACACCCCCTCCCCAATAACTACAAATATTTGAAGATTCACAGCTTGGAACCCCCCTACCACCCACCCTTTAACTACAGAAAAGCTGTTGGGCTCATCCAATACCTGGCACAATGCAGTCGCCCCAATCTGGAATTTTCCTGGGCATTTGTATCCCAGTTATTGGAATGCCCAACCACCACCCACTTCCAAGCTGTCAAAAACATCCTCTGGTATGTGAATCACATCAAATCCCTCCATCTCACCATTGGAACCCCCCACCCAATCCTCACCAAACAGGCTCTTTGGTTTCTGCAACAATGACCACAGCGGTGTGGACAGAGATTGTGTTTTCCTTAGAATTCCCCACCCAATTCCCACTCCTTTTTCTGGTAAGCCCACTAGCCCTTGTGTTACACTCCTGTAACACCACAAATGTCAATAAAACATGTTCCGCTGGGGTAGTCCAAACCTGTCCTATAGTCATATGACTCACTTTTTTAGTGTAAAAACATCTAAAAACCTCAAAGTAACCTCAGAAATAGATTTTACATCACAAATGACCTATAGTCACTCAGCCAAAGTACCCCTCTACCTCTCATGGATTAGAATATAAAGCCCAACAAACCTCCAACTGTGGCAAACTCATACCCAACCAGGTGTCACAGCTCTGTGGAAGGCATAAAGAAATACTTTTTAAACCCTCAAATACATACCAGTAACAGCTTACCCTCAACAACAGGAACATACACCAACCCTGTCACCTCAGCCAGAAGATAGCAATACAGATACAGGAGGCAGTGCAACTAGTTCAGCTCCTGTCACCTCACTCAGAATACAAGCAAATATACATACAGAAGCCTGTGTAGAATTATACAGGAACAGTGCAGGAAAATGGAATTGACACCAGTCTCAACCAGAACCAAACAAACAGGCAAATATACATACAGGATGCTGTGCAGAAGTATACAGGAGCATTATGGGAAGGAGAAAGTGGAACCAGGCTCAACCAGACACCAAAAAAACCATGCAGTACCAACAAACCCCAGCAGCTCAAAGCAATTTAGGTAGTCAGAAGCATGTGATACCAAACAAACCACTAGTAAAAGTACCACAGGCCTGCCCCAAAATATATGCAGGCAGCCAGAAACATGCAATACCAAACAACCCCCAGAACCACACAGCAATCTATGCAGCCAGTAGCATGTGATTCAAAAAAAACAACCAGTAAAAGTACCACAGTCTTACCCAGCAATATATGCAAGCAGTCAACACCATGCAGAGCCAAATAAACCACCAGTGAATGCACAGCAATACATGCAGGAAGAACAGTCAGTACCAAATAAGCAACCAGCACCAGACCAACCTTATCAGCACCTCACAGCAATTTATGCAAGGTTTTGAAGGCATGAAAACCCTGCACAATTGTTTCCCAACCAGCAGATTTGCCTCAGTTTCATGCAGTGTCTTTTGTTCAACCAGCAGAATTGCCTCAGTTTCATGCAGTGTCTTTTGTTCAACAAGCAGAATTGCCTCAGTTTCATGCAGTGTCTTTTTTCCAAACAGCTAAAATGTCTCATGTACCTGTATCCCACTGTAGCAGGGGAAGCCCCAGGGCACCCTCAGGGGAAGCCCTGATCATCCCCTGAGGACAAGACTTTCTATTGAAGGAGGGCCTCTCTGCCCTATCCAGGTTGTATAACCATCCCAGCTAGCTCAATCCAGACTAACTATCTGTGGTAACTACCCAGATAAATATTATTAGTGAACAAATTATAAGGAAACAAGAAATCATAAACCAAGTTAGAACAAACCTTTAACCAATTAAAACCACCCAACAGGTGCTTGAATAAGGGCTCTTCTGTGAGCTGAATATTCAGCACCAGATTAAAGAAATACCACCCCTTAATAAATAAATAACTCTTACAAAGAAGGAGAGCTCAACAAAAAGAAACTACCAACCTATCCTCTACCCAGCCCCCTGTGGGTAAACGCACCCTTGGGTCCTCTCCTGAACAATACCTTTGATAAACCCTTGAACCATTTAATATTGGAAAATTGGTTAAGATCACATATATGTGTACAATAATCAACCAATAATCCAATAAATCTGCTCTGTTCTTCAAAAAATCCTACCAATAACAATGAATAACTAATCTAGGTCTGATCTGAGACCTATTTTAAGTCTCAAAAAAACCAGCCATCAATTTAAATAAATTATTGTGCAGACGTACTATAGTACTGGAAGGGCAGGCAATTCAAAACCACCCTTAGTATTTACTAATAATCTAAAGGAGTAGGATTATTACTAAACTCCCCTTCAAGGACTGTCAGCAAGATATTTGCTACTCTATTTATATAATCCCTCAGGAGTCTCTACACTGCAAGGATAGCTACTATGGCCTGCAGCAGTTGAGAATCATGCCTGATTCCCTTCTCCACTATTGGCAAAAATACTCCGCACTAAGACAGACAATCCTTAAGCTAGCATGCAATGAAGTAATGTTCAATAAAAAAAGAAGACTCCCCTATGAGATTGGCACTTGAAATTTTACTCATCAATACTCCAAGTTATTTAAGAAAGATAATACTCTCCAAAGCAAATTCTTTTTTTGTATGCCAATATACTCCAATAAGATAAGATGATCATCCCCCCCCTTTCCATTACAGGAAATGTTCCCCTTATTCATAAAACCAAAGAAGAACTACTCCAAAAGAATGTAAAAAACAAAAGAACAACTTTCCTCCTAACCACCTCCATGAAATCTGCATTGATCCTCCTCACCAATAGTCCAATCCCTTACCCAATGCAATCTCTTGCAGTAGGTTTGGCAATTAATTTTCCCAATCTTCCTAAAAGTTGAGTCGCACAATGCATAAATAACAAAAGATCCCTGTTGATCTTCCTTTGCAGACCTTTACCAATCCCGCATGCCACATAACTAATGGATCCCCAACAACCCCCATTCCACCTTCCCACTTGAGTGAAAATTGTACCATAGTCCTGAAACCTCAATGCATAACCCATGGTCCAGCCTTGGCCTCAACTACATAGCTTCAATCACTTACTTCTGCACTCCCAAATCCATTGTCGCGGAGGGGTAGATACATTTGACCATGTTTGTTGTCCGCAAAAGGGAAAGAATCCGGCCCATCCCTGCCATTTTGCTGCGGAAAGCCCGCACAAAACCAATGCTGAGCCTTGAATCTACTACTCTGGATTAGAAAGTTGGCCAATACAATTTTTCAAGCCTATTGTGCTGCAGACTTCTAACCACTTCTGAGCCGCTTCAAGTCAAATTTCCAGTGCTTAGCCTACTTGCCTTTGTGTCTATAAATAACCAAAAAATCCCCCAAAACTTGAATTATTTCCCCAGGATTCCCACGCTCCACAACGCTCAACAACCCATTTTAATAAAAAACCCCTCTAACTCCTAAACTTCAACCAAGACCCACCCACAACAAAAAAATTCTTCACCATGGAGTCATGCAAATATTGTACAAAAACACATAGAGCGTGCACCCGCACTGCTGGTTTTCCATCCTGAAACTCCTTCCATCTAGGCCACGGAAGGTGTTTATTTTTTTCCCCAACCCCTGGTCTCTTGCGGACTTTTCCTCCACCTCTGGTCCCGGTTGAAAATTTTGTTGTTGTGGCCCAATGACCAAATTTGTGGTGGATGATGATGAGCCAATCAAAGCAGAAATTTTCACTCCGGAGCCAGATTGCTCTGCCTATTTGTCACTTGTTGTGGAGGCCACAGACCAACTCTCTCCCCCTCCTCAAGGCACCAATTTTGCTACTTCTGCCGCCTGGGGAGATTCCACTCAAGCCTGGGGCTGCCGCTGTAACCTAAATGTCAGACTTGCCCAAGTTCCGCGCGCGCCCAACATGGCTCCCATATTTGTTTGTGTGGCCACCCCTCCAATACCTCCTCTGGTTTCACCTAGCGTTCCCCTCTTAAAACCTTCCTCTCCTACCTCTCCGGCACCCACCACACCCACCGCTTCTCCTCAGACAAAGACTCCTCCTGCGGAGGTTGAGTCCCAACACTTCTCTATTGTGGTCAGCTCCTATTTGCTGCCAATACACTGTAACATTTTTTGTTTTGTTTTGTTTTGTTCTTTTTTCTCTTTTACTAAATCCAATAGAAACTCCAAACAGCTCCCGTGCCTATGGCTGAGTAATTGTTTCCTCCATCACTGGTCCCAAGATCTCCAATCCATAATCCATTGCTTGAACCTTCCCTCCAATCCTCCAACTCTCACCCATCTTGGTCAACCCAATTCTGCCTGTTCTCTGCGTGCCATGCGGCCATCCAAAGCAATGATAAAGAATTATGTCAAGGGATTGAGGAAGCTGAAATCAACTGGTACCTCCCCAAATCAGACAAGAAAATACTGCACATCCTCCTAAAATGAGTTGGGATCCCATTTTCAGAGCTTTGCAAGCTCCTCTGAGGGCATCATTGTGCTGGTGGTGAGCACTTCCGCACCATCTCCCTTCCTTAGATTTTTCCCCAAATACTATAAAAACTAAAAATATATATAAATAGGATACTATAAAAATAATCTACATAAAAAAATTTAAATTTTGGCCACACTCCCTGCATGTTGTATAAACTTCTTGAGATAAATATGATGCCTGGACCGCCCCAGAAAGGAATCCGCTTGATTCCCCGCACCATACCACAAAATAAGACACACACAAAAACACACAAAAGAAAGGAATATGCAATTCTTTAGTGAGAACCACTCCAAATCTGAGAGTAAAATAAAACTGAGACACCAAACCTGAGAAAGAAATCTGGAAAAAAACTCCATAAGACTAAAAGAAAAATAATCATACCAAACAGACTCCACAAACTTAAAGATACAACAAGAAACTCCAAAAACTCCACAAATAACACATAAACTAAGGGACGTGGACCACCCCAGCAAAAGGCTTCTGGAGACTAGAACTTCCACGCTGCTCCAGTGATCTGAGCTTCCCTGTTGCCTTATCCCCTCACAACTTGAACGTTGACCCCAAGATTCATTTCTCCAAGAACTCCTCCTCCAAAAACTCCTTTTCCTCCGCAGCTGGCTCCTCCACGTTGGCCATTTCTTGATCCTTGTCTCCCAAACCAGCGGTTTTGTCAAAATCAATAGTTCCCCACACTTGGAATGTCTTCACATGAGCCACTGTCACCTTATGCTTAAGCGGAGTGCCATCCAACTCCTCCAACTAATAAATTCCACTGGGAAACTGACTTACAATCTGGTAAGGGCTGTTCCAGAGATCTGAAAATAGCTTACCCCACTGCATCTCCAAGCTCAGATTGTAAAGCAGAACAAGATCACCCTTCTGCAAAAGTTCCCAAAAGAAATTGGCACCACAATTTTCACAGTGCTGCATCAAATTAGCCGAACTTTCCCACAGCATCTTTGCTGCCTTTGCCACCATTTCCTTCCTCTGCAAGAGTTTCTGCGCCCATGCCACAACTAATTCCTCCATGATTTTAACCTTCCACCAGTTGATAGCAAGGTAAGTGAGGGTTTCAATATCCAATGGAAGCACTGGCTGCCACCCCTAAAAAATTTTGTAAGAAAATACCCCTTACCCTGCTTGACCAATATCCAATCTGCAAAAAACACAACCCGCAAAGTTTCTTGCCACTTTTTCACGTTGTTTCCGCAGATCTTGAAAATTGCATCCTTAATTGGCTGATTCCCTCTCTCTATTGCCCCAGCTCCCTCTAGATAATACTCCATAACCCACCCAACTTTTTTTAGCACAAGATTTGAACAGATTCTGAAGGTCACCCCAAAGATACGCTCTGACGTCCACCATGATGAGCCGCCAACAGCCAAAATGGGTGAGCCAATCCTCCTCCAAAAACTTTCCAAGTTTCTCTGCCAATCATTTAACCAATGTATGTGCCTCCAACCATCCAAAAAAAATTTTTCCAAGCCACATATAGATATGAAAACTTCCCTGCCTTTATATGGACCATGTCCAGCAAGACCCTTCCAAAAAGAGCTTCCTCTCCCCTCAGAATACCCACCTCCCATGGCAAACTGGTACTCTGCCACTAAGAAGCATTGCAACTCCACACCCAATCCCTCACCCTATTTTGTGGTGACCAATTTGGTACACCCCAAGAAAAGGGGCAAAATTTAAAATATTTTCTCTCAGTATTTTATCTTATCCAAAAATTTTTTTAAAAAATATTATGTATAGGGTTTTTTATTTTTTTTTACTTCCTCCAAGTTCTCGCTGTCCTAGAAGTCTAGGGAAGGCCCATGGGTGTTCAAGTACCCGGGTGCTGTATTCAATTACCCCCTTTCTCACATTTGACAGCCCTCTGACCATTTATTTCTCCAAGGAGAGTGTGCAAGTTTTCTTGCTTGCTCCATCCAATTGATCTGCCAACCTCCATCCATCCATTGCTCAAAGACCAATTTTTCTATTTCCAACCTCATCATCCATCCAATCACCCCTCCACCCCATTTTTTGTTTGCATCCAATTGCAGTGGTCAATCCACTTTCCACATCAATTCCCTCCATCCATCATCCCCTGCTCCAATCATCCATCTTGTTCTCATGCTCATCCCTCATTGGTTGGTTTGCTCATCTGTCTCCAACCAATCCCATTTCCCATCTCCATCTCCATCATCCCCTCTTGCACTCACATTGCTCAATCCTATTTGGTTTCAAACTCATCTACATTGGTTGACGCTTGGATTGGTCATCTGACCATCCTTCCATCCAACCAATTGCTCTCACACCCAATCCGGTTCATACTCCCATCCATTATCCTGCTTCATCTGGTTGCCTGTGCTGCTCATTTCCTACAGCTGCCATAATTCATCCTCCAACCATCATCACCCCCCCTCCAATCATTCTCAATTGTTATTTTGCGCTCATATCCAATGTCACTCACCTTTCTCCCATCCAAGCGTGCTCATTAATCCATCCCACCTCCATCAATTGGTTGGTTGGTCTGGTCTCCAACTCTGATCACTCCATCAACCACGTCTTTCTCATCCCCTAGGTCCATCCGTGAACCTACATTTATACATCACTTGGATTTGATCCTCTGCTCTCAGGAGTTGATCCTCCATCATTATCATCAAAAAAAAATCTTTCCACTCATATTTTTTCTGCACTCATATGTGTCATACACTTTTAAATAGTTACAGGTCCCTCTTTCCTATAAAAGAAAGGGATCTTCTCCCAGCTTTTCTAATCCATCTATGCACCAACTATCTATGGATCTATCCACCTTATGTTATACATTCATCATCTAATCCTCTGATCAATAAAAAAGGGTATCCCCCTATTTGCCTCATCATCATCATCATCATGATAATAAAGCTGGATATATCTGTTGATTATCCGCTGATCCTCATCCTTATTGCCACCAATAGCCTTGCTGGTTGAAGAAGAATTCATTTGGTTGAATTCTTGAGTGTGTTGAACCACTGCTTTGATCCCTTTCCTCTGACCACATTGGTCTTGATCATTCATTTGATTGTCTTTCTGGAACAGTCAAATTTGACTAAGAGGTTTATTAAGTTTAAACCTGGAGTGTTAAGCCTCCCTGTATTTCTATGATAGTTGCATTCCGCCACACCAATCTTGAGTTCCTTGAGAAATTTTGGGTTATTCTTGTTAAAATGCTTCATTTTTCTGCTTTGGAACTTCATAGACAACTTTCATTGTTAGTACAGCCTACCACAGTTATCTGGTACCCTCCTTGTACCTTTAAGCAATTGATTGTCTAAGTTGGGCAGGTTCATTGAGAACATGGAGGGGCATTGGGATCGAGTTGATCTTTCCTGAGCCTCTTGTTACAACCAGAGCTATTAGCTTGTGGGCACAGTTACTTTCAACTGCCCTTTTCTATTGAACTCTGAAACAGACTATGACGTATTTTGTTCAAGTCTTTCCCTCACCCTCTTGTCTCAGAGTGTTTTGTCTTCCTTGCTGTTGTTTACTACCAAGTTATCCCTTCTCCGTGATTTTATAACTTCAATTGATGAATGAAAAACAAGACAACAAGGATGTTACCCAAGTAGCCTATGGCTATATGAGAGGGAATGAAGAAGACATGACTGGGCTGGATTGGGAAAGGGTGTTTTGATGAGTTGCCTTATGTTCTGATGAGTTGCGTTCAGAATGATCTTCAGTCAAAGATGGTCTTACCGATAGATGAAAATGCGTGCTTTGATGACCAAAGTTTGAGTGCTGTGATTTGTAGATGACTGATGGAATGAAAGCTTTTGAGAAGAAGAAAGGAAGACAAATGAAAAACAGAAAGAAATAGAAGAAAGAGTAAAAACAAAAAGAGGAAATTGAGTTGTTGAGTTTCTGGTGGTTGGTGAGTTTTGTCGGTGATTGGTTAGTTTTGTTGGTGGTTGGTTCCCTCTTGAGTGTTTGTTCAAAGTGGGGTGCTTTCCAGAGCTAGAATTCAGATCAATATGAGCGCACCCGCGGGAGCAGAGGCCCCGCGGGTAGCTCGGCCGTGAGAGCAAGAGTTGTCCATTGGATTTATGAGTTCATTCTTATGATGCTCATCCCTCACTCATCTTTACACTCCCCTTGCCTGGAGATCGGTCTGATTCAAGCTCAAAAATTAAGTTAGTGAATTTCTCCAGTTGGCGCAGGTTGACAGCCTTGGTTAGAGGGTCGGCGATCATTTCTTCAGTATCTATAAGATGGATGAGAAGTGATCCTTCGTTTAATCCTTCCCTCAGTCCTTTGGTTTTGAGATCCATGTGGCAAGTCTTAGCATTAGATCCAAATCTTTTCAGTTTGTTGTCTACACCTTTATTGTTGATTTAGTGTTTTGAAGATGATAGTGTTGACTGGAAGATTTCTCTTAGCAGATGTCTGAAACATTTACTTTCAAGGTATGAATCCAGCAGCGAGTTGAGTTCTGCTTCAGTGGACGAGTATGTGATGTTTCTTTGTTTGTAGCTGTTACACGAGATAAGGCTGCTGAAGGACATACACAAATAACCTGATTGAGACTTGCGGCTGGTCAGGTCCTTGGCCCAGGAGGCATCGCTGTAGTATTCAATGGGTTCTTTTGATTCATTGTGAGCAAGTTTTAACTTCCAATGTTTGGTGTGATTTAGATATTGCCAGGTTTTCTTTAGTTCCCTCCAATGCGAGAGACCGGGTTTGTTCTGGAATTGAGCCAGGCTGGAGACTGGGTAGCTGATATTGGGGGGAGTTTGACTTGCAATGTAGTTCAGGAGCTTGATCGCAGACTTGTAATTTATGTTAAGTTTTTTGAAGCCTTCAAAGTCTTCATCTGATGCTTCACTCAAATGTTGATGTGGCGTCAAAGGTGTGGTTGATGGTCTGGATTCTAGCAGACGGAGTCCCTCTAGGCTGTGAATGATGTGTCTGGGTTGACTGAGAATAATGCAGTTGGAGTCTTTTTCAAACTTCATTCCTTGTATTGTTTCCGGTTTGTGGGCTTGAGAGCCCTTGAACTTAGTCCTGAATTTGTTGTCGAAATTGTTGCCATTGCCAACCAGGATCACATTGTCTACATGGAAAAATAGAAATGACTTGCCATCTTTTGATTTGTACAGAAAGGGATCACTGTCTGATTTGTTGAACCCCACAGATTTGATCCACTCTGTAAAGGTGCCGTACCAATTTTTAGGCAACTGTTTGAGTCCATATAGGCTCTTCTTGAGTCTCAGGAATTGAAATGTTCTTGGACATCCCTGTGGTGTTTGAATGATAACTTCTTCATCCAAGGGCGCGTGCAGAAATGCCACCTTTACATAATATTGTTTGATGTTCAGTTTATTCTTCAAGGCGAGCAAAAGAATTGCTCTTAATGAGGCTATCTTACCGTTTGGAGAGAAGGTCTTGTCAAAGTCCAGGCCGTGAATTTGGTTGAAACCCTTGATGCAAATCCGTGCCGTGTGTATAACAGTATTGTTGTGGGCATTATCCTTGATTCTGAATATCCACATCGTGTCCAGTGGATTCATTGGAGTTTCACCCTTGTAATCCTCCCATACTTCAAACGATTCACACTGATCCATTTCTTTCTTTATGGCTGCATCCCATTTAGGTCTTTCCTTGCATTGTTGGCTTGTTCAAAAGATTTTGGTTCAAAGTAATGATGGAAGCCATATCGTTGAGGGGGTTTGATGGAAGATCTGTTGCAAAGGGATCTTCTGATTGGTCTTTCAGCGGTTTCTGGAGGTTGGAATGCTTGAAAGGGAGGTTGATGTCTACTCGGCGTGTCTTCTGAGCTAGATTCTGACTAGGAGACGCCGCTTGACACTTCTTCTTCTGAAGAATTTACTTCAGCTGGAGGATTACGGTAGTTCATCAGATCATTGATAGGATCATTGATAGTTTTGACAGGTTCTTCAGTTATTGATGGATCCTTATTGATCATTTCATTGGTGTTGAAATCAAGATCCATGGTTGATTTGATCCCTAGCTGGTCCACCGAGTGCTTGAGAAAACGGACGTGTTTTGATTGTAGAATTAGCCCATTAGGCATGAGGACTCGGTACAAGAGCAATTCAGGGTTATACCCAATGATCTTTCCCTCTCTTCCCTTGGGTTCAAATTTTGCGCCCTTTATTCCTTTTTGATTCAACACTACCGTGGTGACTCCGATTGGTTGAAGATAGTTGGGAGGCAATTTATTTTTCTTGATGAGTTCCCAAGGAGATTGGTCCTGACGGTCTTTTGGGATTTGGTTGAGACTGAGACAGCAGGACTTAAGAACTTCCGACCAATACTTTTGAGGTAGGTGGGCGGAGCTCAAGGTTGACCTGACGCTTTCAACAATGGTTCAATTGGCTCTTTCAGCTCTGCCGTTGTGTTTGGGGTGATACGGTTCAGTTACCAGTTGGTTAATGAATTTCTCCTTAAATTATTTTACTAACCTTGTGTTAACAAATTCGGATCCCCCATCCAAACAAACCGTTGAAGGGTAGTACCCGCAAATGTTCTTTTGTTTCTCTATAACTTCAATTAGTACTGGAGTTACATTGTCCTTTCCATGAAGGGGAATGCCGGAGAGGTAACTGGAATGGTTGTCCAGGACAGTTAGTATATATTTTTCATGTCTGTGCAATTCTGGCGTAATTGGTCCAATGACGTCAAGATGAATTTTTTCAAAATTTTTGGTGGCAGAGGTGGAGGTTTCTTTGAACGGGCTCTTGGTTATTTTGTAAATTAGGCAGTCCTTGCATTCAAAGTTGCCTTTCTTGGACGATTTGAGTTGGATTCCCTTGATTTTAGCAAGGCGACCAAGCAAGGCATGGCCGTAGGAGAGATGAAGGTCCTTCATAGTCCTCAAGTCTTCATGGGTGGTCCGGTAGGACTCGTCATTGCCAATCTTACATGGTTGATCTAGGACAAAAAGATTGTCAGTGATTGACCCTTGACAGATCTTTTTGCCGGCCTTGTTAAGTTTGAAGTGGCCTGATTTGGCCTTCAGGGTGCAGCCTTGATCCAGAAGTTTGCCCAGGCTTACTAGATTGACTACGATGTCAGGGACAAATAGACAATTTGACAATGTGATTGTTTGATCCCTCCAAGATAATTTGACTGTTCCAAGACCCAGGATAGGTAAGTTCGCTCCAGCCTTTCCAGTGGTTATGTGTTCTCCAGAGTAATTGTCAAGTGTGATGAAGAATCTTTTGTTGTTGAAAATGTGAGCAGAAGCACCACTGTCAATCAGGATGTTCTTCTCTGCTCCAATTTTGGAGTTGATCCACCTGGTGACAAATGCATGGTAGTGAGCTGATTCTTGATTTTTTTTCTGCTTCTCCTTCCATTTGTTTTGATTTTCCCTCCACCAATTGGGAGCTTTCTCCGGATGAAGATGGAAGCATTCAGACACCAAATGGTTCCTGTCTTGCTTTGGATTGTGATACCCTTGTATGCATTGACTGGATAAGGCATTTTTTGTCTTGGTTCTCACGGTGGTTAAGGCTGTGTCTGAAGTTCCTCGTGCGGTTCCTTTTTCGGAGCTTTCAGCCTTGACTTCATTATGGTATTGTACGAGATGGTTGCAGACAAACTCCACGGAGATTTTTTTGTTGGAGTGCATGAGTTGACGCTTCAGATCATGGAGGTTTGACGGGAATTTGAACATAGTTAAGTATGCAAGAATGTTGTTGGGTAAATCAATGCCTATATCTATCATTTTTTTGATGGAGGTTTTGACGTTTGTGACAAAGTCCAAGATCTCATCTTCTTTGAAGGTGAGATGTAGAAAGTCATTGAATATTCTTGCTCGATTAGATGCCTGAGAAGATGAAAATTGTTCCTTGATTGATTTCCAGATGTCCTTGGCGGAGTTGATATTGGCCGCACTGATAACATTGTTGTGAGTTAATGATTCTACCTTGGAAATAAGCAGAAGTTGAATTTTGTCATTTTCTAGAGAGGATAAAGATTTGGAGGTTGACTCAAGTGTGTCCAATACTCCTCTGAGCTTGAGCAAGGCTTTCATTTTGTCTTTCCATATCCCATAATTCTCCTCCGTCAGTAAGGGCGTTGTCTCAAGAGCCGTTTTGAGCATGGCCTGTTGGAATGAGTCCGTCGAGAATCCCTGTCCTGATGCCATAGCCGTCGTCTTGTTGGTTGAGTGGAGCCTTTGGATTTTAACCATATAACTTCAATTGATGAATGAAACAACAAGACGACGAGGATGTTACCCAAGTAGCCTATGGCTATATGGGAGGGAATGAAGAAGAAATGACTGGGCTGGATTGGGAAAGGGTGTTTTGATGAGTTGCCTTATGTTCTGATTAGTTGCGTTCAGAATGATCTTCAGTCAAAGATGGTCTTACCAATAGAGGACAATGCGTGCTTTGATGACCAAAGTTTGAGTGCTGGGATTTGTAGATGACTGATCGAATGAAAGCTTTTGAGAAGAAGAAAGGAAGACAAATGAAAAACAGAAAGAAATAGAAGAAAGAGTAAAAACAAAAAGAGGAAATTGAGTTGTTGAGTTTCCGGTGGTTGGTGAGTTTTGTTGGTGATTGGTTAGTTTTGTTGGTGGTTGGTTCCCTCTTGAGTGTTTGTTCAAAGTGGGGTGCTTTCAAGAGCTAGACTTCAGATCACTATGAGCGCACCCGCGGGAGCGGAATCCCCGCGGGTACCGCGGTCGTGAGAGCAAGAGTTTTCCGTGGGATTTATGAGCTCATTCTTATGATTCTCATCCCTCAATCATCTTTACAGATTTTACATCTACAAGTCTCTAGACCTTGATTCTGTTTTCTAAATATTTTTGTAACACTCCAGAGGGCAGCCTAAAAAAGAAAATCCACCCTCCGCAGAACTGCCAATGGCCAACACTTTTTGGAGAGTTAAATCATCCTAGACCCTGCCATCAGAATCTCTTCTTAACCCTTCTTTGAGTTTCTGCCTCCCACAGGTGCCCCAAGTTGTCATGGAGGCTCCTCAACAAGTCCTCCTGATCTTACAGCCTTGTGACCACAACCTGGGGTACTTGAAGTGCCCAGTTCCATAACTTCCCATCCGGAAAGAAGAAATGCTGAACCTTCTGTTAAAACCACCTCACCTCTGCCGGAGGTAAACTTTACAGAAAATGAAGTTTCCAAAGATACTCCACCAATGTTTGAACCTACCAAACTAGTTCAGCGGAAGTTTACTGACCCTGCAGCCATTGCTGCCACTGTTAGAAGCCTTTTCTACACATCCAAATCCTCCTTTTACACGCGCCAGACCCCACAAAGCCCAATGAAGCATTGGGAATTGTAAACTCCTTCCCCAGAACATACCTTAACATGAAATTGAACAGCTGTAAGTATGAAATCCACCAAGTAATAGCAGCATTGGGAAAAGTTGGGGAATTAATCATCCTATCCAGTGCCTCCAAATCTAACAGGAGTTCAAACGTCACCTGCCACAAAACATGCTGTAAACTCAGCACAATCCTTGTCACTGTACACAACTGCAACTTTGGCTGCAAGTACCAAACTTTGAAATCTGAAAAGTTTACCATTTTGTAGAGTGTGGGCCTGTCATTCCCTTCAACTTTATGGGTTAACACACCGCCTGCATCAAACTAGCAGAATCTACCACTAGCTGGATTCCCCCCTTCTTGTAATCCAAGTCCTTTGTCAGTATCCGCTTCCAAAAAATCTCCTTCAGCTGCCTGAATGCGTGATTTAATTCTTCTTTCCAATTCCACTTGGCACCTTTCAGAATCAGCCTCCGCAACAGAATTTCTATCTCTGCAAACTGCTCAATGAAGATGGGCACCCATCCACATGGACCTAGAAACTGGGAAACGTGAGTAGAATTCTGCGGAGTAGGCCCCTCCATAACTTTGTTGACTTTGGCCTTAGTGATCTTTCTTGCTTTTGCCAAAACTCTGTGACCAAGGACCTCCAAGGCTGGAAGGCATACCGCAAACTTTAAAACCAAGACGGTCAATCCCGCTTCCTTTATCCAGAACAGGATCCTCTCCAAGGTTGGCGCGTATTCCCAAACAAACGGCCTGATCCCCAAGTTACCCCCAATGGTCTCCCTGCCTTAATCACTCCGTGGCCCCTGATACCCACGTCATCAATGAATATCTGCACTGTTTCTGGAGCATTATACTTCAAAATCCAAGTCATTTTTGCCTGGTAAACTTCCATCAAATTATTTGATCCCTGCAGAAGCCGCATCAATGGAAGTTGCCCCAAACGCCTCTTGAATGCCATCATCAGGCAGGAACCTGTATGTAGCACCCACTGGTCCTACCCACTTACCAAATCTACCAACGAACGGAAGACTCTGCCCGTCATATTCTCCACACACTATTCCACCTGCAGAGGAAACCCAGCGTCTCTGATAGTGACTGAGTTGATATTTTTCAGGTTTTGGACAATCTGGAGACTCTTTCCATCCTGTTTAAGTACTGCAAAAATTGGACTATAATAGCTAGAACAAGAAGGCTTGTACAGACCCATCTGCAATCACTCCCGCACCAACTCCATGACTTTATCCCTAACCACCGCCAAAATAGGAATGGTTTTAATTTGCCAAGGGTTGTGAGGTACTGTTGGTATCTGGTAGGGGTCTAAAATTTTGCGTTTAAGAAAGCCCCACTCCTCCGGAAAAAAAGACAGTGCCCTCCTCCACATGAAAATTACTTCTTTCAGAAACTGCACTTCCTCCTTTTGCAACCACACCTCTGGCCCAAATTTGAGTTCTGCTATCTGTTCCTCCATTAGGCCAATAAAATCCTTCTTCAGAATTGGGGGTTTCAATGGAAACTCATAAGGCTCGTTCAACCAGCGGATTGGCCTCATTTGCTTATTAATTTCCTGCAGAATTGGCTCATTCTGAGGTTACACTTTCTTGGAAACCTTTTTTTTCTTGCCACCAAAAGTCCACACCTTGAACAACTTGAACCCTTTGGTTGTCTCCTCCACTTGTAATTTTTGGCCTTCAACAAAATCTGGGTTGCTCACAATTGTGGCACAAGGGTAGCTGCTTGTGCTAACACCCATGAGAGGCGCATACATGGAATAACTCAATTTTGATCCAACCCCTGCTCCCATCACAGCTATGCCTATTCTGGCTCTCCTCCATTCCGCCCAAAGCACACTGCATTGTGCCATGAGGGTTCCCCCTTGCTCCTCATCTTTCAACCTTCTGTGCAAGGACACAGCCTTCTGCACACAGGAAACATGGCCAACACCTAAAGCTTCTCCGTATCCAGATCATTGTGACCGCCAGCCGCAAATGGACAGCTACTCCAATGTTCCCATCTGCTGTCCCAGACCAACAAATTGTCATTTTTTACCATTTCCCCAAGGCATCTGCAACAGTAAGGAGTTCCTCCCTAGTATTTGGATGAAATCAAAGAGATTCTTTTAAAGGAATGGCCTACCAAGTATGAATTGCAACCCCCTTACTACCAAATATGACAGCGGAGCCACTACCTTCTCCATCTCCATCACCTCCATCTCCACTACCCCTTCCACCACACATTCAAAACCTCCCAAGGTCTGCAATCAGATATTTTCCTTGTGTTGGACCAACCCCGCGTCCATTGCAAACTTTAATGCAAGGAAATTCACCATTGAGCTGCTTCAAACATTTCCCAACACCATTTGAATCCAATCCACATTTCCATTTATTGTAAGGGCCTCATCATAGCACTGCTTGCTCCCAGAATGTCTTCCCCGTATTAAGAGAACCAACCTTTGCCTCTTCCTTGGTTTTTGGATTGTCCTCCTTATTCCTGCATACTTTTTAAATAACACAACCATACCCTCTGCAATTACCAGTGAGATTTCTGCCAGCTCTTTGAAAGTTAGGAAAACCAGGTGATCCATTTGGAAAATCCTCCTTGCTACTTCTCCAGCCCTCCTGCAGGATCCAACTAATTGGTCGCTTCACACAATCAATGGTGGGGGGGTGATGAATTCCGCCCACCTGCCGGTCGCTACACTTGCGGCTTGCGCCGCCACCTCCTTGGGCAAGGGGGTGGTCAAGTCCCCCCTGCCCTGACCAACCGCACTGTTGCGGTTGGTTTCTGGCTGGTTCAACCCAGTCAGCTCGCCCCCATTCCCTTGCAATGGCGAGCGAGCCGGGGCCGCAAGCCCCGGCTCCGCAGTGCTGGTTGCCGGGGGAAACCAGCCGGGCCCGGGCAGCATCCCACCACACGACAGCCCCGCGCGGGCCGTCGGGCCCCACGTGGGCCGTTGCAAGGAACACAGGCGGCCCCGAATGGGCCGCAACGCAGGCAGCAGCCCCAAGCGGGCCGCGACATGGGCGGCGGCCCCTAGCGGGCCACAATATGGGTGGCGGCTCCTAGCGGGCCGCGAAATGGGCGGCAGCCCCTAGGGGGCCGCAACAGGGGCCGACTCCCCAATGGGCCGCCCCAAGCCCGAGTTGTGAGAATTACGTACTTTGGCGGGCCAGCCCTTCTGGCCAAGTATGTCCATAATAAAGCTTGGACCCTTTTATGCCCAAATAAGCCCATCTGGCTTGGGTGGCCCATCCAACCTGGCGGGCCTGTGAGGGCCCGTGTCCCAAAAGACCATAAAAATGTGTTTTGGCGCCCAAATTCCCAAAACCAATAACACCCACATAGGCCAACGTGGCCCACATGATGTCCAATGGGCCGTGGAGGCCCATTTTTGCATCCCATTTGCATTACACACTCCTATGCACATTACCTGAGTGCATCCGCATTTTAACAATGAATTCCTTGTTGAAAGAGAGTTTAGCATCCTGGGTTGCAAGGATTGCAGTTTAATTAATCCTTCTTGCCAATTCACATCAGGATTCCATTAAAATAGGAATTCATGGCCCAGAATGGTGTTGTCCATTCCAGGGATATCCAAAATTAACAAATCCCATATGAAGCTGGGGGAATTGGAAAATGCAAAGGTCCATTTTGTCTTTTGGTTAACTCAATGAGACCGTTTGGTTGCACTGCTTAATAAATAGATTGGAAACTTATTTATCTTGGAACGGGTAAGATTTTTGGAAGTGGCAAAAGATGAACTTATAAAAGAAAATTTAGCACCCAAATCAAGTGAATCACAATAAGGAGTTTTGTTGGAATGAACGAGGACAAATCTAAAACTTGGAGCACCAAGTGACTTTCAAGTGAAAAGATGGACTTGGGATTTAGGTTTTGGGTTTTGGTTTTAAAGGGTTTGGAAATTGAAGATATAAACAGAAACTCTACTATTCTCCTTCATAATCAGATTTTTAAGCTTGTATTTGGTGTTCTTAACTTCATTGGGTTCATGGAATAGGGTTAACAGTTGCTTCTCAAACTTTTTCCAGTTTTTAATAATAAAGGTGGGACTAGTATTGGATAAAAGTCCAACTTATGGTTTGAAACACTGCAAGTCTCTACCCCCTAGGAAGCAAAAAACATGAATTGATTTATTACTATCAGAAGGGAAGTTGTCGGAATTGTTTGAGAAGATGATTTTGCAAGACTTTAAATAATATTGAAGTTTATGTGAGTATTCACCATAAATTGATCTGGTTGCTTCATTCCTGAAGTGAAAAAGCTGGGACCACTTGTGCTAGGTCTCAAGTTATTTTGATTAAGAGCCTGGATCAGAGTGGAGACAAGGGTCAAAGCTGTTGTCTTTGGAGCATTGGTGCAAACCCTTGATCTACCACAAGTCAAGGTTTTGTTGGAGGAATGTTAAGATTCTTTGGTTTCTTTGAGAGGAGCCACCTGCGCTTCCCATTGAGGAGCCAAAGGCTTTTGAAGAGGTTCAACCAAAGGATATTTGGAAGATGGAATTTTTTCTAAAGGTTTTTGGGCCAGTTAAGCGCTGGGTCTCCCTACCCAATAAATATCATCATTATAAGGGGTGAGGGAAGCGTTGCTGTTGAGCAAGTAAGTTAAATTGTAAAATTAAAATCTATTATAGGTTGGAAAACTCAAATAGAGGAGTTGAGTTAGTTAATTAAATTTCATAGTACCAACCCACATACTATAGGGGAATCTTAGATGGTTGTGTGTTCATAAGAAGAGACTGAGTGGGAGGGATAGTGCAAGGTAGCAAGTCTAACTTTAAAGTGCAAACTTTGATCCAAAGATTCAAAAAACAGTGAGAGGGATGAATTTTCCAATGGAAGGGAACTGAAACCAAGCACAATGTGATGAATGGATTTAGAAAATGCAAGAACTTTTGAATATAACTAACTGAGGAGAAAATCATTGGGCAGGTAAGAAAACTTTTCTAAGGTCATCTGAAGATTACTAGATACATCCTGATGGATGAATAACTACAGCTAGATAGTGGTGAGGTAATTAATGAAAGGAAAAGAATGGGAAAATAAAATAAAAGTACATTCATTTTACAAGTTTGTCGCTTAAGTGGGAGACCATAGAATATGAGTGCACTAGGAGGTAATGGAAGAGACAGGAAGGAATGAAATGTTAAGGAAATGGGAATATGGAGCTTTGTCTTATGCAGGGTAAGGGACTAGTCCATTTGCAAAATATACAATTGATGTGGCTATCTAGACATGAGTGAAAATTGGTGTGTGTATGTGTGAACACAATTGGAAGTCCAAGGATTTATGATATCCATGGTTGAAGAGAAAACCTCAGATGGATGGTTCATTGGTATTATAGTTAACTGCAATTGTTTGAACTATATACTGAGTTTCCAAGATTGAAAATAAACTGTATGAGCCAGAGATGGTGAGCTGACAGTAGAATTCATATTGTGCTTTGGTTGTGTCAACATTTTGGACTGAGGTAGGTGGTACTGAGTAAAAAGATATGTCAAAGTGGGGAAGACATTGATTCTTAACCTTAAAGCGTGAAACTTGGTTGTACTTGCACTTGTACTTAAGCTGGGGTTTGGGGAGAGGGTACAATAAATTTCACCCTCCTCCGCTTTAGGGATGACCCAAAGGATTGAAAGCAAGGAAGAGAATCATCTCTCATCTCTCATTTCCTTTTTCTATCTTCTTCTATCTCTCTCTCTTGCAGTTGACCAAAAGGCTGGCTCAACTCCTTAAAAAGGCAAGGGACCATTCAATTTTGAATCTTGGGGCAATCAAAAGGGGGTCATCCCATCTTAATTCCAAACCAATTCACCTGTTTTATCCTTATATGCTTTTGTTCACCCCTCCTTCAGCTCCAACCCGGACCTTAAATACCAAACCTCCTCCCCACCAGCACCCCCCTTCCCTCACCTTTTGCTTGTTCTGCCTTACAAATTGTGTTCCCATGTGCTTCTCCCCACCCGTCCCCTGGTACCTAACCCCTCCATTGTGTCTTGAGGTGATTGCTTGCTCTGTTCTCCTTCTTTTAAATTTCTTTCATTTTCTACACTTAAACAAAATTCTGTAATCAAACTTTTTGCCTGTCCTACCTCACTAGCTCAGTTCCTGGGTTCTGCTCCCCACCCATCCCCATTTCCCTAACCCCTCCTAGTGTCTTAAGATACTTTAATTTTTGCTGATCACCACATTTCCCCTGGTCCCAAACCCCTCCTTTGTGTCTTAAGCTATTTTGCATTCCACACTTCTCCCTCTGGAAAGACAGAATGGACAAATTTCTAGAGATACAAGGAGTTAAAGAATTTCTTAACTCACCAGGCCAGAACCTCACCATTTTCAAGAATATAAACATCAGAAGAATTGGGATCTCAAAGTTAAACCCCACTATTCAAGCAAATTTCACAAGCCACAAGAAAACAGAAGATTAAAAAGCGGTTTGGAAGTCTATCTTAAAATCATTTCCCTCCTCCAAAACATCAAACAAAGCCTTTAGTGTACAAGGCGTTCCTATGAATAAACTTCAACCAAAAAAATTCTTAGAAGTAAATCATGCAAATAAAGAGTTCCATAAACCAGCCCCACAAGGTGAGCACCTCTATTCCCAAGTAAATCCTGGGATATAAAATCCTCAATGAATTGATACCCATCCTACACAAAATTAGCCAACAGATCACTCACTCCAATGGGCTGATCAACACAAATATTGTCTTTGAAAACTTGAGAAGATTCATGAAAAATAAAACATCAAAAACCCTGTGGAAAATCAAAACTTCTTCACTCAAAGCCACCAGCTCAAGCATAATTGGGTAAAAAAAGAAAAGAATAACCCTTTGGCTCAGCACTCAATCTCTGAATGATAAACTCTTCATCCAAATCTCAGAGAAAACAGAATGGCCACAGGAGAAACCCATTTCCCTGTCATCTGCCTACATAAATCTCATTCATGCCTAGAAAACTGCAAAATCCTTGAGGCTAGTTCTACTACTCACATGTTTTCAGACTCCAGACTCTTCAAAAATCTCTTCACAGAAGAACTAGGATCTGTAAAGACTGGGTCTAGAAATCACTTACTGGACATTAAAGGATTTGGAACAGTACGCTTGAAGAACAAAGACAGGTATAATTTGTGGTTAAAGAATTTCTTTTGTGTCCCTGAGCTTTCAGCCAACCTATTTTCTGTCTGCTTTCTACTCTTAGACCAATATAAAGTCAAATTTAAAACCAAAAATTTCTCTGTTTCCAAATAAGGAAAAGTGGTTCTCCAAGGATACTAACAGAACAAATTTCTTGCTATACCATTAAGTAAAACAGAGGAAAAATTTCTTCTATGAAATTGAGAAATCCTGCTTAAGTCATTAGGAAATTGATCTATCACAGGATCAGACAAAATTTAAACATACCTGCCCAAAAAATACCATATGCAATTCCTGTTAAGTTGAAAAAATAACTAAAGTTTCCTTTAAGAGAAAAAATATTTCAGCATTCAGGCCCTTTGAAGAACTCCATCTGGAAATTTTTGGAACCATCAAACCTGACTCAGTTTAAAATCATAGATAATTTTTAACTGTGGTTGATAGTCACTCCAGATACTTCTTGCATATCCCTCTCAAATCCAAAGACAAGACTTTTGAAAAACTTTCCCATATCTTAGATCTTGAAGTTATAAGATTTGGCTACTATCCCAGTTCTCTGCTTGCAATAGAGGCAGTGAATTCTGTTAAATAAATCACTCTCCTTCTTTTCTCCTTCCTTTCTTTTTCTTTTGTTTCTATTTTTCTTCTATTTTTCCTCTTTCTTTTTCTAGTTTCTTGGACTGTCTCTGTCATGTCCCCGCGTCTCTGGTTACTGTCACAAGTCTACCTTTACATGTCACACTCATGTTTCCCAAATCATCTTTACTCTCTTCCTACGCGAAACCCTCTTTCCTTCTCTTCTCTCCTCATGCTTTCTTTTCATCCCTCATTCTCCTCAACCACCACTTTCCTTCTTGCAACTCCTCAAATCCTAATTCTCAACCCATTTTCTTGTCAAGTCCTGACTGGTACGACCCATGATTTTTGTCATTTCTCTTGCATCAACAAAGTCTAACGCTCTATCCTCAACTCTTTGAAAGTCTTTTGTCACCGCCTCTTCATCTCTTATCTTTCTACTTTCAACCATATCACTGAAGAACTTGGCAAATCCTTAACCTCTTCCAGTTGCTTGATCCCTCTTTGTTCATTATTCATCATATCCTTTCACAATAATTCAACACAGTTAAAAGCCAAACATCCGTCCAAAAAACCTAACCAAAGCAATGGAGGGATCCAGCAATGATGGCTTCAGACAAATAATCCTCAAGGCCGCTCTTGAAGCCATTCCTATACTCCTGGACAAAAACTATTCAATATGGAAAGACAGAATGTCCATGCTTCTAGAGCTCAAAGGAATCAAGGAAGCCCTGGAAGACGATTCAAAAAGTCTCATCTTGGTCAATTATATGGAAACCAGAGAAATTCTTCTCTCGCGTATTGAATCCATTACCCACAACAAAGTGGTGAACCCGGAAAACATATTGTCAGCTTGACTTCTCTGGAAAAAAATCAAAGAGCGCTTTGCCTCTTCCCAAAACGCCAATCCAGACCAAGTCTTCAATGAGTTCCTTTATCAAAAATTTAAACCAGATGCGATTAATCATTTTATCAACAAAACAAAAATCTCCCTTAAAAATATGGTTGATGTTGAAATAGATCTTCCCAACAATATTCTTTCCTACCTCATTCTATTCAAATTCCCCCCTTCTCTCCATTCCCTACGTCAACAAATCATGCACTCAGATAAAATAGTCACCATGGATCTTGTTCTTAACCACCTCACTCAGCTAGAAAACAAAACCAAGGTGAAATCTAAAGAAAACAAGCTTGGCAACACTGCTCTTATTTCTTCTTGGCCAACTAAGAAACCAGTCCCAGCAGAGCTCAGATGCAGAAGGGGATACCAAAACCCTCAATCACCCAATCATCCTGAAAGCAAATGCTGGCATCTCCACAAACATCTTGCTCCTGATTGGTGGAAAAAATCACAATTTTGGTGGAGAGCTTGACTCAACACTCAATCCAAGGCAAAAGAAGTCGCTCATTACGTGACTCTTCTTAACACATGGATCAAAGAAATCAATCTGCTAAATAAATTATCATTGACTCTGGCGCTTCGTGCCACATGTTCAACTCTCCTCTCTTCTTCACCCATCTTGATAATCTCAGCACTAACGACTTCATAACTACCGGGAAAGAAGGAGCCAGATTACCCATCAAGGGCAAAGGTGTTTTTAAGCTGTCCTGGAAAGGCTCTTCAGTCACTCTCAGCAACTGCCTTTACATCCCTGATCTTGTGGTTAATCTAATCAGCCCTGGCAATCTGATCTCTTCAAAGAATTGTACTCTCTTGGCCTCCAAGAATCAATTCTTTCTTTTTTCTGGATCTGAACTTGCTTTTTCTGGATTCATTCAAGAGAACCTATTTGTTCTTAATCCTACTTCCTGAATTGGCAACAATGCAAAATTCTTCCATCTCTTGCTCAAGGATCCGGATCTAAATCAAATCAAATCCCTGCATCAATCCTTTGGACATGCTAGTGCTTCCTGTCTCAAGAATCTCTTTCCGTCTTTATCCTCCATAAATCTCTCCAAATTCCAATGCAAAAACTGCGTCTTCTCCAAAATATCAAAAAATCCATTCAAGAATACGTCAATGTGCTCTTCAAGACCTTTTGAATGGCTCCATGTGGACTTGATAGGTCCCACCACTCCCTCTTTGCAAAACAATATTAATTATATCATGACGGTGATTGATAAATTTTCTGGATAAATTGCAGAAATCCCTCTTCAATACAAGTACGACGCCTCCCTTCAACTAAAAATTATCCTAAACCATGAGAAGCAAAAACGGGATTGTTTTCCTCCCACCATTTTCACTGACAGAGGCGGCAAATCCACATTGTCTGAACTTAAAGATTTCTTTAAAATCAACTCCATCAAACACCTAATCTCCAAACTGTACCATCAAAAACACAACGGCAAGTTGGAAAGAGCCAATAATACGCTAACTGAATCAATGAGAGCCATCCTACAAAGCTCAAAGCTTCCTCTCAATATTTGGGCGGAAGTTTCCAAATCCGCCAGTCTTTCATTGAATCAAATTCCTCAATCTCCCCATTCTCTGTCTCCTTACCAACTCTTCTCCAAAAAATCCCTTCCTACCAGTTACTTTCCCCCTTTTGGGTCCAAAGTAGTTTATCTCAACAGCAAAATCAATGGCAGCACAAAATTCAAGGATTGTGGTCTTCCAGGTACCCTTGTGGGTTATAACCCAAATTTCTTGTCATATTGAATCTTAAAACCTGACAACTCTATAATTTCCTCCAAACATGTTTGATTTCTCAAGATCGACAATCTCTTTCAAATTTCCTCTGACTCAAATACCTCTGAAGATTGCTTGCAAATTAAGATGGATGAAGACCTTCCTGAAGTCCCTTCAATCCTGTCTTCTCCTATCCTACCTCCTAACAACATCCATTCTGAATCTTCTTCCAAAAATCATGTCTCTTCTCCCGTCCTCTTTCCAAAATCCCGTAACAATCCTCTCTCCGATTCCAAGTCCGATCCTTCTGAAGAACTTGCTGAACAGCTTGTGCCCAGTTACACTCTTCAAGAGTGATTGAGCTTAAATCCCCCTCAAAGTTACGGCTACCATCACTATTATGTGCCCAGAACATACAAACAAGCCAAAAGATGCCACAACAGTCGGAAATAGGAAGCCTCAATGGATTTCAAACTTAATGGCATAGAATCTCTTCGCATTTGGGAAGATTATGAGGGTCCCAAACCCATTAATCCTCTCAATACAACGTGGGTCTATTGCCTTAAGGACAATTGCCACGGTGATCCCTTAGTTTATAAAAGCAGATTGTGTGTTCAAGGATTTGATCAAATCCACGGCCTAGACTTTCAAGACATTTTTTCCCCCACTGGAAAGGACGCCTCTCTTTGTATCGCCTTGCTCTTTGGTTTTTTTCATTCTCTTCCTATCTCTCAATTCAATTTAAAGAGCGCATTTCTTCATGCACCACTATCCAAAAAAGTCATCATCAAGAAACCCAAGAGCTCAAACAGAAAATACAACTTCCTTATTTTGCAAAAATCTCTCTACGGCTTGAAGCAAGCGCCTGTCAATTGGTTCCATACTCTTACATCTTGGATTCAAGAGCTAGGATTCCATGAATCTATTTCTGACCCATTTTTATACATACAATAAGATTCAAACTTGTTTCTTTTCTTTCAGGTTGACAACCTTATCCTTGTTGGTACTGGGAATAACTTCAAGGACAATTTTCTCAAACGTTTTCCCAATTCAAGTCACCACAAACCAAACACCATTTTGGGAATGAAGTACAAACGTTTGGGCGATAAAATTTAACTATCACAACCCAAACACATTGAACACAGACTTGAAGAGCCAAACATGAGCAATTGCAAACCCGCCTCAATCCCTCTTACTTCCAATATAAATCTGACTCCAGCCAGCAACAAAGAACACAAAGAGTTCAAGGCCTTAAAAATCAATTATCAATCTGCTGTTTTCCTCATAAACTACATTTCATTCTTAACTTGCCCCAATCTCAGCTTCGCCGTTTCTAGTCTCGCAAGGTTTTGTGAAAAACCTGTTATTTGTCACTGGAGAGAAGTTAAAAGATGTTGGAAATATTTAAAGGCCACAAAAGATCTCAAACTCACGCTTCAAGTTCACCAAACTAACACTCAAATTCAATGCTACAGTGACGCCACCTGGAGCGACGACTTGGAAACATGAAGATCTCAATCAGGCCATCTTTCTCTTCTCTTCAACTCTCTCATCTCCTGGAGTGGCTATTGGCAAAGTAACATCACCCACTCAACAACGGAAGCTGAACTAAATCCTCTTGTTGACTCATTTCTGGAAGCAATCTGGATGAGAGGACTTGTGGGTGAACTTTGGAAATCAAAAATCATTCAGAGTCAACACTTCATTCAGAACAAGGGTCTTGACAACAAGCTCAAGAAATTTGGTTACAATTCTAAAACTTGCCATATTGATATAAAGACTAAGGCTCTCCAAGAAGAAATCCAGCTTGGAAATCTTACTAGAGATTTAATTTTGTCAACCAATATGAAGGCCAATGGTCTTACCAAAGCTCTTCCGCTCTGTTTTCTCATATTTCTCTTGCAGTTAATAAACTCTTCCTATTCTACTCCAACATAAGTTTTACAAGTCACAGGGGGTGTTAAATAAATCACTCTCCTTCTTGTCTCCTTCCTTTCTTTTTCTTCTCTTTCTATTTTTCTTCTATTTTTCCTCTTTCTTTTTCTAGTTTCTTGTACTGTCTCTGTCATGTCTGTGCTTCTCTGGTTACTGTCACAATTCTACCTTTACATGTCACACTCATGTTTCCCAACTCATCTTTACTCTCTTCCTACGCGCGACCCTCTTTCCTTCAATTCTCTCCACATTCTTTCTTTTCATCCCTCATTCTCCTCAACCACCACTTGCCTACTTCCAACTCCTTGAATCCAAATTCTCGACCCATCTTCTTGTCAAGTCCTGACTGGTAAGACTTGTGATTGTTGTCATCTCTCTTGCATCAACAAAGTATAACACTCTATCCTCAACTGTTTCAAAGTCTTTTGTCACCGCCTCTCCATCTCTTATCTTTCTACTTTCAACCAAATCATTGAAGAACTTGGCAAATCCTCAACCTCTTCCAGTTTCTTGATCCCTCTTTGTTCATTATACATCAAATCCTTTCACAGGAATTCAACAAATTCAAGAACAAAATTTCCAAGGAATACTGCAAGAATAACTCAATCAAGACAGGAGACTCCAGAACCTACACTCCTCAACAAAAGGGACAGGCCAAAATACACAAAATAACAATACTTGAGTTACTCAGCACCATTTTCCATGACTCATACCTGAACAAGAATCTGTGGAACTTTTTTCTCAAAGCCAGTACCCTTACACTGAACCGGATACCCAATCAAAAATGCAAAAAACGTCCCTAATCTCTCTTAAAAAAAACTCTTCATTTGGATTACTTCCACCCCGTTGGAAGCCTTGTTTCCTTACTAAAACTAACCAAGAAAGATTTCTCCAAGATTGAAACCAAGGAAAAAACAGGTATCCTGATAGGCTTTAACAACCATCTCAGACCTTACCACATCTGATCAGAATCTGGGAGAATTTTTGAGACGAAAAAATTCAGATTCCTCACCTTTGTTCCCAGAACAAGTAGCAAACCATCAATAGACCTTGATTTTGTAACCACAGATTGAAAAAATCCCAGCAAAGAATTCCGAGACCCAAGAAACTCCTCAGACTCAGAAATGCAAAGCAAAGTTCCCTCTGACTACAGCAAAGGTTACTTTAATGAAGGGCAAGATGAAGAAAAAAATGAAGGCACATTTTAAAGTCATGAATCATAAAAGGACAGCCGAAAGAGCTCTCCTATTCCAGAAAGAAAGCCTAAGCCTCCCAGATGAAATATCAGAGAATGATACTCAAGAATCAAACCAGTCAAGTTCACATACCTCAGTACTCCCAACAAAAGTTTGGAAGCCATTAATTAAAAATTTCATTTCATTGAGAAAATTGAAGTATGGGAAAATTCAACCATATTCCCAGACTCCTATCAAAATACCATAATGTCACTTAAAACAAATTGGGCCACTGCATCTGCTCCTGAAAAGACAGAGGCCAGAATCTGCATCCAGGGATTAAAATATATTCCTGGCATTGACTATGACAACACTTTCTGTCCAACTGGAAAGTTCACTACTCTTCTGACACTCCTAATCCTTTCCAAAAAAACCTCCCTTAGACAGTTTGAGGTGAAGGCAGCATTTATGTATGCACCTCTAGAAGAAAACATCTACATTGAAACTCACCCAGGATGCCCAAGAACCTCCCCCTTCCTCAAACCGATGAAATATTGTTACAGGCTGAAACAAGCTTCATCCAACTGGTACAGTATGCTCACCAATTTTCCCAAGTGGATCAGACATGCTCAACCCTAATTGAACCCTGCCTTTATATTTACCAATACTTCAAATCTGTAGTCTTCTTTCATGTAGAAAACCTTTTAATAACACATAAGAACACTAGAATTTTAAGCCCTCTTCCTCAAATGGTTTTCCCAATTCCTCAGCTCATAGTCCATACACCCTCCTAGGAATGTAATTGACCATCTCAGATATCTAAATTACTCCCTTTCAAAGCAAACTTATCAGAAAAGGAATCAAAATTATTGGGGTATCCAATTGCAAGCCTGTCCTCACTCCTCCTACGCCAAGCATCCTACTCATGAAGGCAACCAATGAAGAAATAGAACAGTTAAAAAGGCTTAACAAAAATTCCAGAACATAGAAAGGAATTCTGAACTAACTCTATTGCAGAACACAGCCAAACATGGCCCTAGCAATGTCAATTCTATCCCGTTTCAATAAAACACCAGAAATAAACCACTTGAACAAAGTACTTCATTGCTGGAAATACCTGGCTGGAACCACGTTCAAATCTCTCTCTATTTCTTCTACCTCCTTTTCTTCCTCCTTTAGAGTTGAATATTTCAGCAATGCTACCTGGGACAATGATCTTTACTCCAGAAAATCAAGAATTGGCTGCATCTTTTTCTGGCTCAACAGCCCAATCTTCTGGAATAGCTGCAATCACAAAAACATCAATAATTTCATCCAACAAAGCCAAATTGAATGCAATTTCCATATTCCACTGAGAAATTCCATAGATATCAGAAATAATCCAAGAGATGTGGACAAATTATTTGCTTACTCACATCATAAATGTAGAAAATAAAGGACTGACCAAAAAAATCAAAAAATTTGGCTCAAAATCCAAGAAAAAAAATCTATAAATCAAAATCAAATACCTTAGAGATCTGTAAAAAAACAAGATACTAAAATTGGTACTGATTCCCTCCCAATAAATGCTTGCCTATGCTCTGACCAAGGCCTGTAAGTCAACCTCTCTCATTAGAATCAAAATGAGGCTATTCACCTCAAGGCATGGGGCTGTTGAAATTCCTTCAGATAAAAGAAAATTATGTACTCAACTTGATGTAGTTGCTCTAAGGGGACTCCATTGCAACCATGTTTCAATTGGGATAAATTTCCGCAGCTGTTAAATAAATTCGCCTTGGCCTGGAGTTATCTTAATTGGTATAGCTACTGTAGTTGGGCAAGACCAGATTCCCATGCAACTACAGCAGGGATCTAAATCTGCACCGATTCCGGTCTTGAGTCCCTTAAGGTTCCTCACCTCAAACTCACCAACAACCAAAAAGAAAGAAAAAAAAAACTCACCTAGAACAGGAAGAATTGATTGAAAAAAGAAATATCAAGAATCCTTCAAACAAAAAATTGATCCACAACCTCAGAAAAAACCACCCATATACCAAACAATCAAACAACTGGCCATCCAATGAAACAAACAAGAAAAATTCAACCAATGCATCAAAAAAACAAATGAAAAAAAACTCCCTGTGGATGTAAGTTAGAACCCAAAGATCAAGAAAAATCAATCTGCTGCTCAACCCAAAAGAGAACAAGGTAGAATTTCAGCCAAAAATTCAAGAAAGGGAATTTAACACCATGTCAGGTACAACAAAACCAACCTAAGGCCACCAGCTACCATCTAGGCCACAGAATAGTCTGTCAGTAGACCCTGGCTGTATCCTAAGAACCAGTTTAAGACCCAAGGGAAGACTAAGACTAAGGGGGATCAGGATAAAGAGCCCCACCGGACCTTCTGGTCAGAGTTCCTTTCTTAGCTGCCTTGACCTAAAAACTAAATCTCAAACTCTGTGATTAATCCCTTTGAAATAATCATTCCGTTCCCTATTTGTCTCTCCATCTTTATTTAGAAAAAAGCACACAGAATTTCTGTTTTTCAGAAAAAGATTAATAAAGCCGTAATTCAAGATTGAGAGACCTGTAGCTCAACAATACCTTTCTTCCTCAAGATTCCTCAAAGCAACTCCTTGCTTTGAAATTGATCCTTCATTGTTCTTATTTTCACCTTCAGTGTGCATCCTTCCAGTAGTATGGCTTTTTAAAGTCAAATTAGAATTAATTTTTCAATATCTCCAAGTTCTTCTCTCCCTCTAAAATTGCAGCCAAATCCAAAGATGAATTTTCCTTGTACTCCATCTCCTTTTGTAGAAACCTACAAGAGGGCCAAATTGAGGTCTCTGGCCAGCAAGTGACCCCATGTCATCATCCATTCCCATTTCCTGACCCATTCACTCCCTTTAAAGGAAAATTCTATTCACCAATCAAGAATCTTGACTTCACCAAAGTTTAAATTGAAAAAAAAGAATTCAAACATTTTTCACCATGGTGGGAAATGAATTTCACTGGTAATTCCAAAATGCAGAAACTGGAATTCACTTCAGCTTCCACATTAACAAAACTGAAACTCATTTCGCATTCACCTTGAAAGTAATGATGTATAAAACATACCAAATCAAAACATTGTGTACTGGAATACCCCAGGCTTAAAACTGGTGATCAACAATTCTAACAATAGTGATAAGTCAATTTGGATTAATTTCAATAATTTTTGCAAATTTCAAAAAAATAACACACATTTGAAGTCTGATGAACCCAAAGATCTATGAAACCAGCTGTAATATTTCACCAATATGTTCACATTTCTGTTTTTCAAATCTAAAGGTATGTTGTTTGTATTTCACCAAGTTCTTTCCTGCCTCACACCCATATTTAAAACTTGGGTTTTGTGGCTTCCAAAAAACAGATTGAGACTGAAACTGAATCAGTAGCTGAGGAGCTGATTTTTGATTTCTTGAGTGGCTTTGGAGGTGTGGTAGGCTTCATTCATTTTAATAGCCTGATTGCTAGGCATTCAACCTCTTTTTTCACTAGCGGCAGCCAGTGAAAAAGATTTGGATTTTCATAAGCAACACAAATCCTACATGAAAAACCTTGGCCAATCTAATGATGAAACAATTTGGTGCAACAGTTTTTTTAATTTTTTAATTTTAATTTTTTTTCATTTATTTATTTCATTTTCATTTTCATTTTGATTTTAAGAGGATTTATTTTATTTTTTAATTTGATCTATTTTATTTTTATTTAATTTGATTTTCATTTCATTTTATTTTATTATATTAAATTTATATTTATATTTATATTTATATTTATATTTATATTTATATTTATATTTATATTTATATTTATATTTATATTTATATTTATATTTATATTTATATTTATATTTATATTTATATTTATATTTATATTTATATTTATATTTATATTTATATTTATATTTATATTTATATTTATATTTATATTTATATTTATATTTATATTTATATTTATATTTATATTTATATTTATATTTATATTTATATTTATATTTATATTTATATTTATATTTATATTTATATTTATATTTATATTTATATTTATATTTATATTTATATTTATATTTATATTTATATTTATATTTATATTTATATTTATATTTATATTTATATTTATATTTATATTTATATTTATATTTATATTTATATTTATATTTATATTTATATTTATATTTATATTTATATTTATATTTATATTCATATTCATATTCATATTCATATTTATTTTCATTTATTTATTTTGTTTTATTTATTTATTTATTTTATAATTTATTTGTTTTATTCATTTTTATTTATTTTATTGTTTTATTTTTCATTTTTTACCTGTGGGATTAATCCAAAAAGAACCCCCTGTTGCACCAAAATGCTTGTGTTTGGAGGCATGCATCCAAACACAAGCATTATGGTGCAAGGGTTTTTTTTTTGAAACCCACCTCAAAAAAAAAAACCTTGCACCATAATGCTTGTGTTCAGAGGCATACATCCAAACAGGAGAATTTTGGTGCAAACCACCTTCCCCGTCTTTCCTCCCCCTCAGTAACAGGGGGGGGGGGGGAATGGCCCCTGTTTCTTGGAGGGTGGTCAGGCCACCCCCACCTCCAGTGGCTTCAATGCAACTGACCCCTCCCTCACAGAAATTGAGGTGAGGGGACATGGGGAGAAATCATTGTACCCCCTGCCATTTGCTTTAATGTGACTGGACCCCTCTGCTTGTCCCCTCCCTGGCAGCAATTGAGGTGGGGGGATGGGGGAGCAATCATTGCACCCTCCCGCTGGTTGCTTTGATGCAACTGGCCCCCTCCGTTTGTCCCCTCTCTCATGGCAATGGGGGGAGCAATTGTTGCGCCCCCATTCCGGTTGCTTCAATGTGACTGGCCCCCTCTGCTTGTCCCCTCCTCCGCGGCAATTGAGGTGAGGGGATGGGGGGAGAAATCATTGCGCCCCCCGCCTGTGTCTTCAATGCAACCGACCCCCTCTGTTTGTCCCCTCACTTGGGGCAATGGAGGTGAGGGGATGGGTGGAGCAATCTTCTTGCCCCCCGGCCGCTGCAACAACCAGCGGGTGTGGAGGGACTCCAAATGAGTCCCTCTGCCCCCTTCAACAGTCCTGCGCAGTCCCTCAGGCCCCAAAGTGGGCCAAGGACAAGGAACAGTGGCACCAAGCGGGCTGCAATATGGGAAATGGGCCCATTGGGTTTTCCAAGCCCAGAATGGGGAAATAACTCCTTTCTGGGCCAGCCACTGGCCAGTTGGGATGTCAAAATCAGTCCATAATACAGATTGGGCTCAATGATGGCCCCTGAAGCCATTTTTGTTGGGATGGCCCATCCACCCCATCAGGCCCAGTAGGGCCCATGTCCCAAATGACTTATTTCATATGTTTTGAGGCCAGTTTTGCCAAATCAGTGACATCCAGACAGGCCTATATGGTCCATGTTATTGTCAAATGGTCAAGAGAGAAACATATTTTCAGCCCATTTGGAATACACTCATATGTGGCACACATGTAAGTGCCTGCGTATTTTAGCACCTGCTGAACCAGTATCTCAATTCCTCATGATTCAAGATGACTTTCATCAAGTTTATTGATTGCATTTTTATTAAAAGAAACAAGATTTCTGAGAAAATAACTTCTTTGAGATATTTTTCATTTGTTTATAATGGGTAAATTTGATGAAGATGGGATTTAAAATTTTCATGAACTCTTTAATTAGAATTTACATAATTGGAAAAAAGTGCACCATTAGAAGTGCATGTCCCAGAGTATGAATTTTTCTTGGAGTTCTTTTCACGTGAACAGTTTGAATCCGGCCTAGGATAATCTATTGATCAGTGGTTGTTGGACTCTCCATGGTTAAGTTGGTATGGAACTTTTTTTTTGTCTTGGAATCAATATGTTCAAGGTTGGTCACACCATATTTATATTTGAGCCATCTTGCCATTATGCTATATTTTTTTTTCTTATTAATTCACTGGTCAGCCTGTGATCCCATTTTGGACTTAGTGGTAAATCAGTTTGACTTAAATTTTCCAAAAAAGTGAAACCAGCCTGACTTTTATTTTCAACCAAGGTGAAAAAAAGTTGAATTTTATTATCCATCAAGGTGAAATCCACAATGAACCCTAAATATTTAAAGGTGAATCACAGAATACATCATTGTGTTTTCATGGTGAAATGTTTTATACTTATTTGAGACAAAATTGGCCACATATAGTGACTTCATGTCACTGGTCAACCAGAGACCCAAATTTGGCCCTGGTGCTACTCTTCCAGGAAAACCCACCATAGATGCCTTCATGCTGCTAATGCTGCAAAAGTCCCCCAAATTTATCCTCAAGTTTCATCTTCTTTTCAAACCAAAAATTAATTGCTCAAATTTAGTTTTTTAAAATCCCCATTTTTGCTCTCCCACCACCTCTACCTTGCACTGTAGCTCCAATTGCTCCTCTTCAAAGGCTGAAATTATGATTGCACCGGAACCATCTACAAAGGTAAGCTTCCCTAGACCCAGGATGCATTAAATTCCTTTCTATTGAGCCTCACTGACATAGCAACCAAAATAAATAATGATGGTGCAATTTTCAAGAAACCCTTACATGAAGAAACCTAGTAAATTTGATGACAAGAATATAGGCTTTTCATCAAAATCTTCAACATTGTCTTCTATAAAAATCTGTCTTTCTTTCAAAGGAATGAACACAAGGTTCTGTATGCCACTAAATATCTTTCAGTTGAAGCCAGAATCTGGCTGGTGCCATGCTTTAATTGTAATGAATTAGAAAATTTTCAGCCTCCTGGATTCCAAGAGCCTTGCTGTCCTTTAGCTACCAGAGGTGATAGAATAAATGAAAAATATATTATTCAGTAAATGCAGCAAAAAGTGCATAACATATTTGGATAAAGCTACTGCATGGTTGATTGGTTTGGTTATGGTTCAATATTATAATTCAATGTTAATATATTGATTATCAAATAAATTAATAGATGGTACACAATAATATTGGGGATCTTTAACACCTCTCTTCAGGGAATTCACTTTTAAAACACGTATATCTGGTTACTTTGGAAAATTTAATTTATATTCTTAAAGGGTATATTGCCCAAAGATAATATAGATTTGAAACATATGGTGGTTTGACAAGGGACTTTTAGCCAAGCTGAAACGACATAAAAAGGATAATGAGACTCACTAGTATATTATTAAATCCTTTGTGTACCTGTTTGGGACATGTCACCATGAAAAAAAAGGCTGCACCTGCCGGCAGGAGGTTTGTGATTGAAACCTGTTTGACTTTGTTGAGGTTTTGGAGTCAAACATAAAATTTATTTCTGGATGAACTCAGAAGATTAATGCAGAATATTTATGCAATGCATAGATTGAATTGAAATTCATTAAATAAAAGGAAGGATTGAGAATTCTTCATTTAACTGTAAGACCATACTTTGATTGAACAACTTTTCAGTGGTTGTGATTGGAATTGTACATCATGGGCCATGATTTCCAATGGTACAAAGTTCCAAAATTAGAAGAATCAAATTTTTAGATAATGATAATTTCAAATAAGTGGTGCAAAAAAAGATTTCCAATTTTCCGTCAGGTTTGATGCTTCAGTTTTCTGAGATTAAATCTAATTTCTATTCTTGAATTCTGTACCTTATACATGTGTTCTTGATAGATATGTGACACAATACCAATTCCTCTGATTTCATATTTCATCTTTTACCAATATCTAGTACCATAAAAAATCAGTCCATCTGTATTTTTATATTTCCTCCTTTTTTGTAAGGAAATACCAGTCAGAAAAATTAATAATGACAGTTCTTCAGAAAATATTATTTTTGATATCAACTTACAAAAGATTCAATTGCCACAACACAATAAACATCCTTGGAAGTTTGTGCTTTTTTTGCTTCATAAGCCATGCTTGCCACAAAACCTAATATGTTATCTTGATGTATCACAGATATTGATCCACCTTCTTGATAAACCATTTGAGCATTGAGATAATTGAGGCCAAGGTAGGGATTTCTTGAAGTGTCAATTTTTTCCAAAGGGGAAAAGGTTTCAACAATGAGGAAATTTTGTGCACAGCATTTTTCATGAAAGATGGACAATGATTTCCGTATCTCACAAAGGCCTTGATTTGATGGGGATGAAAAGGAAATATGAGAATTACTTTTATTGTAGGAATTGTGTGTTATGTGATGACCATGGAATAGAATTGATTTGCAAGGCAACCACTCCAGTTGGTCCCATGGCAAGACATTGTATGTTGAGTTATTTTCAATGAATTTTTTTAATATTTCTTCTTCCAAAACATTCATTTTTTTTTAGCCCTTGAAACATCACCTGTCTTGTAAGAGTATAACAAACTTTGCGGATCTGGGAGTTGGTCAGAATTTATCCCCAAAATATTCCAGTTGGATCCAATTTGTTCAACCAAGCCTTGAAGTTTGGCCCTTTCAAGGAATCCATTCAAGAGGGACTTATCAAGGAAACCTTAAAATTAAAAAAACAATCAGTTTAAAGTGTGCCATCAAGAATCTACTTTTGAGAAATCTGTGTTACCTACGTGTATTTTTATTTTTTTTAACCAAGGTCAAGATGTGATTCAGCCTTTCTCCTGACCAACATGAAAATATTGAGGGAGGACCATGCAGCTTGATCATCTTAGTCATATGCTGATTGTTGGCTTGGGTTTAATTTCAGTTCCCCAATGTAGCAATAATTCCTCATGGTAAGCAAAAATTAATTCATCCAATTGGGCCAACTGGGCATCTGTAAGTTACTCAATTTGGAGAAAGAAGATGGAGCGCCTATTCAACCAATGAACAATCCCTGCAGCTCTTGACTTCATCTTCAGCCCGCCTCTGACCAAGAAATTGAAGATTTTCAAAAACTTTCTTGGTTCTCTGAAAAACCAGGTATCTCACACTGGAGGAAAGTTGAGCATGTGTGGAGATACCTTCTCATAACTATTGACTATTGATTAGTTCTCCAAACCAGGACATTAGCCACAAGACTAGTTATCTACAGTGATGCAACCTGTGGGGATGATTGCCTTACCTGTTGTAAGACTCCAAACGATGCTAGGCCGTGGCAGTTCTGTAGAGGGGAAAAGTGCTGTTAAGGCTGCCCTCCTGAGTGTTACAAAAATATTTAAATGCAACCAAGATCAAGGTCCAGAACCTGGTAAATGAGGAATCAAGGAGTAGAGGATAAAGATGATAATAGTTTGGTAGCGATGGAACAACACTAACTGAGACAAGATTATGCAGGGAAAAACTTGAACAAAAGAAGTTAAAGTCCCCTTAGAGTTCAAAGAACAAAAGCTGTTGTATGTAAACAACGCCCACACGCTAATAATTCTGGTTGTCAGCAGAAGATTGGGGATGATCAACTCAAACCCAAGTAACCTCCAGGTTCTCAATGAACCTTCCCAACTCTCCACAATCAACCTCTTGAAGGGTACCAGAAAACTGTGGGTGGCTGTACAGGACAAAGCACAATGTTCAAGAAGCTCCAAAGCAAACAGTAACTGATTTGAAGCAAGGATAACCTCAACACTTCTCAAGAGACTCAAGAATAGGCTGGCAGAATGAAACTCCAAAGAAGATAAGGGGAGGTATAACACTCCAGGTCTTAAGCTTAATAAGAACTCTTCAATCAATCGTGATTGGCTCCAGGAAGGTGATCAGGGATCAGGACCAGTATGGTCAGAGAAAGGAATCAAGGAGTGTTATAACACACTCAAAAATTCCAACAGACAGAATTTTTCTTCAACCAGCAAGGCTATTGGTTCGTGTAAAGGATCAAGGATCAAGGGTTTGAGTATGGAAGCTCAAGGATCAAGGGTGTTCTGATTTCATGCTGGATGATTCCATGCTCCCATGATGGATCAAAAAGGCAGGGGAGAGCCCCTCCTTATATGGGCAGGAGGCCCTGTTAGACTATGTACAACGGATTCTACAAATAGAGCAAAAAAAGGAAAGGAAATCATGTGGTCACTCGCGTCCGTCCATGGATGGGCGCACGCAACAATACCGGAATCACACACCCCTTGTCTGAAGGCGGACGGGGTGGGAAAGGGAAATGAACCAAACCGTCGCAGATTTCCGCGGGTGGTAGTTGACACTCTTCACCCCTTGTCTGAAGGCGGAAGTGGGTGGGAGAGCCCCAGGAAAGTTGATGGATGAAGTTTGTGAGAGCGCAGACAAGCGGATAGGAGATTGGCTTGAGACGGTTGAGTAAATCCTGACAGGCTTGAGATTCACAACTGATAGATTGAGTGAGATGGGAGATTTGACGGATCCAAGGAATTGACAAATGCTTGGAGGTGCAGTCGGGATGGATTTGGTAAATCATGGATGAGCGCCGCGCAACGGGCGGACAGGAGATTGGGACGCGCAACAACAAAGTTGAGGATGCGCGACGTGCGCTGATGAAGGACGTGCAACGCGCGCGGATGAAGGACACGCAACGCGCGCGGATGAAGGACGTGCGATGCGCGTGGATGAAGGACGCGCAATGCGTGCAGATGAAGGACGCGCAACGCGCAAGGCGCGCGGATAAGGACACTCAATGATGACGGTTTGAATGAGCCTGAGGATAAGTTGTTTTTTTTTTCTTTTTTGATGCCGGACGGTACTTTTGAGCAACAGTTTATGGGTTGAGGTCTTAACGCGGACAGGGTGTCCAGGATGGGGCACCACATCTCTCCCCAACTTACAGACTGTCCCTAGTCTGCTCCCGAGTTTGATGCCATAGAAAAAGAAAGGAAAGAAAGATGATTGAAACCAAAGAATGGCCATTTTTATCTTGAGAGTGGTTGAGAAAAAATCTGTCGATCCGACCAAAAATCCTAGAAGTTGCTGAGATAAAATGCAGGAGGCGTCCCAAGTGCTCACACGCTTGGCATGAAGTAGATTTTTCACAAAACAACAAGGATCTTGCCCAGATGGTGCAAAATTGGGAGGACTTACTTCTGGACCAAGTTGCCTCCACAAGAGTGAAATTTCTTGACCTGATCAGCAGGGAACCTTCTGGCCATCTGAGTACCATCCAGCTCCTCCAAAAGATATGATCCACCTCTAACTTGACGGACTACTCGGTAAGGACCATCCCAGCGGTTAGAGAAAAGCTTTCCCCACTGAGCTTCCAAGGAACAATTATAAGCCAATACCAGATCACCAGGGTTTAAAGGGTCCCTGATTTGATTTAGGTGTTTATCTTCCCAATACTGAACTGGTTTTTCTCTTGATTCCATCATCTTCTGATAAGCTTTGTTTTGAGTATCTTCACTCCTCTCTAGTTGCTTTGATCTGGAAACTAATAGGTCAGTAGTTGAGGAAACTTGTTCCCAAGAAATTCCCAACAAAGACTCCATTTCAAGATCAAGAGGAAGAACAGCCCTCTGACCAAAGATGATTTCATAAGGAGAGTAACCAGTGGTTCTGTTGGTGGAAATTTGATCAGAGAAGAGGACCAAGGGGAGAAACTTCCGACAATTCTTGCCACTTTCACCAGCCAATTTAAGCAGAGCAGCATTCAAGGGCGCATGGCCTCTTTCCACCATGCCTTGTCCTTCAGGATAATAGGGGGTAGAAACACTATGTTGTCCAGGGAGCAATTGGATCATTTCAGAAAGCTTTCCAACAAATTCCAAGCCACCATCCGTAGAATAAGATTGGGCCAAGCCATAACACATTGTCCAAGTCTCATGAAGGAAAGCTGCTACTGATTCAGAGCTGAGGTTCTTAAGAAACTTTGCTTCAAACATCCAGAAAAATCATCTCTAGTCACAATGAGGTACTTAGCTCCACCAGCCTTAATTTGAACCACATCCATAGCAATCCTCCCAAAGACAGTGGACTCTCCAGTGGGGTAACAAATTTCGTCTGGGCGCCTAAGATCACATTTCTGGAACACTTAACAACTCCTACACCATTGAGCAACAGATTTCTTCAGGGATGGCCACCAGAATTGTTTGGATATTTGTCAATAAGTCTCTGTTTCCGCACAATGACCAAGGCCTTCATGGAGTTTCCGGGATTGAATCTTGCTTAGAAGGGATAGTGACCACAACAAGTGCACAATGAGTTGCTCTTTTCATAAGTCTAGAACCTCGGACAAAGAAGTTGGAGGACTTCCTTTTAAGGGACCAAAATTCTTTGGCAGAGAGGTCAGGGGGTCTCTGGAGAGTTGAAAGGTACTGCTCTAACTTAAGCCAGAAACCTTGCTGGAAACCAGAGTAATTTTGGGAGGAGAAGGCAAAGACAGGGCAGACCAAGGGTTCTTCCTCATCAAAATCCATTCCAACCTCTGATTCATCATCTCCAATAGGTCGTCAAGATAAACCATCAGGCATGGTGAAAGATTTTCCAGGCCTGTGAACAATATCAAAAGAGAACAACTGGATGAAAGCCACCCAATGAGTCATTGGAGCATTTGGGAGGCTGGGGGCATTGATCATTTCAATAATGGATCGTGAATTGACTTGCAACTCGAAGTGTTGACCCCAAAGGACAGTCTGAAGCTTCTTCAACATTCGGGCCACACCACAAAGTTCCAGTTTTGGCTGGGAGTACCTGGATTCCACATCTGAGAAAAGAAGAGATTCCATAAGTGATCTTTTTCAAAACAATGTCTTTCCCAACAATTTTTTTGAGCAACTGAAATGATTGTTTGCAGTCTTGGGTCCAATTCCATTCCGCATCCTTCCTGGTTAAGCAATGCAATGGAATACAGATTTTGGATAATGAGGGAATGAAGATCCTGACATAAGTTACAACACCTAGGAAACCTCTAACTTCCGTTGGATTTATTGGGGTAGGCCAGGAGATGATTTTGTTGACTTTAGAGGGTGCCATCCTTCTTCCGTCCTTGCAGACTATATGAACAACAATTTCCAAGGCAGGAACACAGGCGGCTTTTTGATCCAGAGACAGTAAGGACAGATTCCTCAATTCAGAACAAAATTCTTTCCAAGACAGTAGCATACTCCCAGATAAATTGTTGGATTCCTGAGTGCCAAGGTAAGAGCTCATTATCATAGTCAGAAACTGGACCTTTAATCCCACCATCATCAATAAAGATACCCGCATGATGCGGGATTTTGTCCTGGAGGATCCACATCATCTGAGCCTGATAGACTGAAACGGAGTTAGTGGAACCTTGAGGCAATTGAGTCAGCTGAAATTGACCAAGGGGAGTATTGAAAGTAGTGAGGGGACGAGAAATAGGATGCAAGGATTGTTTGTCATAGCCACCCATAATGTCACCTAAACCATAGCAAGCTCTCCCAGAGAAGGATTCAAAAAATTCTTCAGTGGCAGGCGGCAGGCCAGATTCTTAAATAGTAACTTTATTAAGAGTTTGAAGATCATAAACCACTCTAAGTTTACCATTACTCTTTAGAACACAGAAAACAGGACTGGAATAGTTAGAAGTTGATTGTTTGTATAAACCGGTTTGGACTCGTTTGCGGACCAACTTGATGAATTTGTTGACTTTAGCAGAAGGGATTGGGATCTTTTTCATTTGCCAAGGGTCATGTTCAACTACAGGGATGATGTAAGGGAGACCATAGGATTCTTTCAAGAGACCTCTCTCT